>ML779055.1:684030-701786 GCA_009831015.1 Picea engelmannii | reverse complement strand
TAATGACATGATTAATCCACAATGGGGATTTAATCCAATAATAGTAATGACATGATTAATCCACAATGGGGATTTAATCCAATAACAAAATAATAATAAGAATGCTCTTCGTAGTTACATTATTTCAACAAATTTCTCATTCCCCTTCTCTACGAAGGTCTCTTCTCTTTTCCTTCTCTATGAAGGTCACCTGTGGGATCTGAAAAAAATATCTTGTGGTCCAAAATCTTTCCATGATATGATACCATGCTACCCATCTGTTGGGCACCATCCATCTACTGGATAACTTTAATCTTGATCAAAATATCTCATGACTCATCCACTGAGTAAATTGTTCCATGGAACACTGCTTTCCTAACTGCACCAAATCATGATCCTCCATTTTGAACTCAGAGACATAGCTCCCTCTTGCACCAAACTAAGAGCTTCTTTAACTATGTAACATCTCATAATCATCATCCTTGAAGTTATCTTTTGTAATATCCTGGGTGCCTTCTTGAGTTCGAACATTTCTTTCTTTCTGACTTCATACTGGATCAACCTGCTCCCTCTGCATCTATAAGAATGGTACTAGAGCAACCTGCGGTTACTTTTATCTCATCAACTATATCTAAGTATCCATCTTTCTCTTCATCTTGAACATTTCCGTATTGCATCTTTAGGAGCCTCCTGCTCCTATATGAATACTGGATACTGTCTGGTTCTTATTGATTGTCACCATATCATAAGTCCTTCTCATGATGTCTAACTTCTGCAAGTCAAGGCATAAGTTCTTTCTTTCGAGACCTGTAAACTTACTTACAATATGCTTTCTGAGATATGTCACTTAGCCAATTAGTCATTAACAATAAGCAGTAATCAAATAAAACTATATCATGATTAAGACTTTTGAACTCTTTTTCACTCTAGCTATGAAATTACCAAAATTTCCCTTACTATCATAGTTAAACACATAGCTTTGTCACTCTCATGAGTGATCATACTTGAAATTAATATTTTATCTCTTTCTTTATCCTCTTCTTTGATACTTCCTTCATAAATCTGCATAGACACTGAAATAAAACGAGGTTAATTAACATTCTCACAAAAATCTAACTTGTAATGATAAACTATTAAAGTAAACAAGATACTAAAAATAAACATGAATACTTATCTTTTGTTTTTGTGTGGGGAGGCTCCACAGACTCCACCATTTGCTATCTTTGTCCAAATCAACTATCTTCAGCTTAAAGTACATAATATTCAATTTCTACTAAAGATTTCTTTGAGGGAGGAGATTCCTCTTCCTCTGCCACATGTGCTTGATGGTTTCTTTTCCCTTTTCCTTGAGGACAATCATAGGAAAAGTGTCCCAAATTTTGACAGTTGTAGCATCTGATATTTGAAACATCTTTCTTCTTATCTGGAACTCTTACGGAGTTAACTTCTTTATTGTTCTTCCTGAAGGAACTTCTTCTGTTCTTTTGAACTGTAAGAGTTTTCTCTTCGTCAACAATTAATTTCTTCTATGTGTTTGCAAGTCTAGATTCTTCGTGTGTGCAATCTGCCCCTAACTTATCAAACTTGGGTAACTTGCTTCTTGCACACACTCCTTGTAAAAAAGGAATCCAAAATGTTGGAAACCCATTTAGGGTTGTGGTTACAAGCTCTTTGTCACTAATGACATCTCCAATAGCTGCAAGCTGATCTCTAATATGAGAAACTCTCATAAGATAGGATGAGACAGATTCTGAGTTTTCCATCTTCATATTACGAAGATGATTTATTAAGGCAATATTCCTTTCATACCATTGTTATAACCAATAAAGATACACTTTTCAACTTTATTATCCAACTTACTCCTATTTTCCTTTGGAATATGTACATAAGCATCACAACCAAACACTCTGAGATGTTCAAGAGAGGGTTTCTTACCAGTCCATTCTTCATGTGGATTTTTTTTCCACGAACAATGATGTGGGTGATTTGTTTACCAGGTAACATGTAGTACCCACTGCATCTACCCAGAATTATTGTCCTAACATGACACCACTGAGCATGCTCCTTGCTTTTGCCATCAATGTCTTGGTCATCCTTTCCGCAACACCATTCTATTGAGGTGTGTATGGAGTAGTCTCTTGCCTTGCTATACTACACTTATTACAAAAATCTTCAAATTCATTCCCACATAATTATCTACCATTATTTGTCCTCAACACCTTTATTTTTTTCTCGGTCTGATTTTCTACTAGAGCCTTAAATTCTTTAAATTGATCAAATAACTCATATTTCTTCCTAAGAAAATAAATCCATGTGTTCCTTGAGAAATCATCTATGAATGAAACATAATACATAAATTTACCTAGTGATGGAACATGCACAGGTCCAATCACATCACTATGTATCAACTCTAAGATCCCTTTTGCTCTCGTAGCACTAGATGGGAATCTTACTCGATTATGTTTACCATATATGCAATGTTCACAGAAACCAAAATCCAGGGTGCAATTAAACATACCTTCAACCATACCTTTACCATGTAGTGTTTGAAGGCCCTTTTCTCCAATATGTCCTAGTCTTTGATGTGATAACATGGTATTCTTTCCAGGGACAATATGGATCTTTTCTTCTTTATTTTTGTGCTCAGGGACAACATAAATGTTACACCCACCAGTATAAGTGCTTCCCAACAATTTGTACAGAGTTCCACATCAAACTCCCCTCATCAACACCATTGCTCCTTTGACCATCTTACAAGTGCCCTTCCCCAATAAAGTATCCACACCTACACCATCCAACTTACTTTTAGATATTAGGCTCCTAGCTAGATCTGGAATGTCCAGAACTCTAGGGAAAGTTCTAATCCTTCCATCTTTTAGCAACAACTTAACCCTTCCATGTTCCATGATTTTGTTTGTTGAGCCATCACCTAGGAATACATCACCACCATCATACTTTTCATATTCATTGAACCAGTCCCTGTGAGGAATCTTGATGCACCTTATTTGATCAACCATACATCACAACCAACATGTTTACATGTAGATGCCAGGTAAACTTCACTTCCTTCTTCTATGGAGGTTTTCGCCTCTCTGGAAGAGGAATCATCACATCCCTTTTCTTTATCAACTTTCTTAGACCTACAATATTTCTTATAATGTCCAACTTTACCACATTTCCAACATTTCCTCAAAGATTTTCCTGGGGATTTAGACCTACCTTTAGATTTAAATCTCCCCCCAAAGACTTATTTGTATCCCTATCTTTGGGAAGACCTCTTACAAATAAATCATTTGTGCTATGACTCTCCATGATTTTCCACCTCATCTCTTCTGATAACAAGGATGAAACTACATCCTCATACTTCAATTCATATTGAGTGGTACTGCCAATTGCTACAACTAGATTATCCCAAGAGTCTGAAAAATAACATTACAAAGTAATATGCTTATCTTCTTCTGCAAGCATAATATTAATAGATCCAAGTTGACTTATCAGAGTATTGAAGGAATTTAGATTCTTTGTCACATAATCTCCATATTCCATCCTAAGATGATACAACTTCTTTCAAAGAAGCAACATTTTTACCAAGGAATTTGACTGTTACAGTTCCCCAACTTTTCCCATAGTTCCTTGGCTGTAGATTCTCCTGATACATTCAGTAACACCAAATCTGCCAGGAAGAGTTGAATCTTACTCCTTTCTCTTCTATCCAACTTCTCCCAATATTTTTTTGACATACCAGTAGATTCAGTACTAGTAGTTTGTGTACCAATAGTTTGTGTACTAGTAGTTTGTGTACCAATAGGTTGTGTACTAGTAGGTCGTGTAACAGGATCCACAACGATCCATTGTTCTTTATATACAAGAAGGTCCTCCATCTTGAGCTTCCACAACTCAAAGTTTTTACCATTGAACTTCTCAACCTTGATTCTAGAACTACTTTCCATTATCTTTCAACACTCGAATCACCTCTGCAAATATCCCACTGAACCTAGGTTTATCAAGATCGAGCCAAACCCTCAAAAACAAAGGTGTCCCTCTGAAGCGAAAAATGTCCTCTGATACCATATGTAAGTTTTAAACCCGTGAAGTAAAGCAATGAATACATATTCTTAAGAAAAACACAAAGTAATCAATGGATCATACACATAGTACACATATATTTATGATGGAAACCCTTAACCGGGAGAAAACCAACCTTCCTTGGTGTCGCACCTCTCAGCTCTTCATTGTATTAATTTCACCATTTGCAATAATTGTATTTCAAATGGTGAAATTAATACAATGAAGAGTTGAGAGGTGCGACACCAAGGAAGGTTGGTTTTCTCCCAGTTAAGAGTTTCCAGCGTAAATATATGTGTACTATGTGTATGAGCCATCGATTACTTTGTGTTTTACTTAATAATCTATATGCATTGCTTTACTTCACAGGTTTAAAACTTACAATAGGTCCATAAATATCAGTATGAAAAATCTCCAATACTGCCTCTCTACACCTTGCCTTTCCTTTAGGGAACTCTCATGCATTTGCTTCCCAATGCTATAAGCTTCATAGATATTTGCATGATTTTGTGTTTATGGTAACTTACACACCATGTTTAAGTTATGCAACAATAATGGAATAAAGAAGTTAAAGTGTCTATACCTCAAGTGCTAAGTTTTCCATAATTAATGCATGTTTCCAATGTACACTCTGCACCAAACTTGGCATTCAGTAGATATAGATCATCCTCCTCATAGCCTCATGCTATGATATAATAACCCTTTAGAATTCCCTTGATGAGACATGTACCTCCTTTAAATTCAACTTCCACAACGTCCACATTCAAATTGTTTATTTGATTCACTAACATAAGTCTTTTCTTCAAATTGGGTATGCACATAAAGTTTTTAATGTTGTATGATTGTCCTATATGTAATAAAATAGGTACATCATGTTCACTAATAATATTCAAGGTTAATTCTTCTCCAAACTTGATATCTCCCATATTTTAAAATTCATTTTTTTTTTTTAACTAATCTTACCTACCAATCACATGTCTAGTCACAATAGAGTTAATGCACCAAGCATCTTTGACAATCCCTATCAAAATAAGTGAAGTGATCCTTGCACCTTTATCTCTATTTTTCTTAAAAAAATTATTGTCTTTCACACTACACTAGTATTTCTTCTTATGCTCATGTTTATTCTTGAAACAATCATGGGTTTAGTGTCCTTCTCTATTATACTGGTAACATACACTACTACAATTGGGGTCAAAATCTGATGTGAAATCGACATTAAAAAGTTCGACTAAACGTCAAATAGGAATCTCTCTAACATCGCTTATAGTTTGAGGTAGTGATGTTAGAAAATCAATGTTTGAAATGTCGTTTAAACGTTGAAAAACCCATTGTACTCACATGGACAAATTTTCATGGAACACCCATTAAATGTCAGTTAACTGACATAACATCGACACCAAATCGACATTAACAACATCGATGAAGTGAGGATTTCCATATTAAAAAAATAATTCGCATTTGTTCGATGTATAACTAATGCTTGTGTTGTACCTTCGATGACAACCTAACATTTCTACTCACTAGGTCTTATATGGCTTGAAGTTTAGGGTTTGAGGGTTATGAGTTGGTTAAGGGTCATGGTTTATGGCTTATAGTTTACAACGATGATAGTGCCAAGGATGATGTCGATGAGGACACCAACGATGATGACAACAATGATGAGAATTATGATGATTATGATTATGACAATGATTATGTTAATTACAATGAAAATAGGGGCTTAGGTATGCATGCTAAAATAGTCTTAGTACTAGCACAAATGGGGCAAAATTACATTAAACCATAACTTTTTAATTATAAAGGTGAAAATGGAAATTTGTCATCTCTTAAGAAACATCACTAAAGTCGCTTAAGAGACATCAAATGCACGATGTTGCTTAATCAACGTTTGTTGAGGGGTAAAGAAATAAATAAAAAATTGACAGATTTCACATGTTTTTACTAATTTTATATATATATTTTTTTAATCAACAAATGTGAGTTCAAATGTCGAATTTCGATCCCAAATGTGGTAGTGGTATGGCATTCTTCTTTTGGGATCCATGTGCACTTTGCAAATTATCTTCAACATAATTTGTCTAATTGGGTTTCTTCCCTTGACATTTCTTCTTGTTTATTCTTACAATAAGTTCTTGATGAAAACTCTTATGTCTAAACTCATTTGGGAGTTTCTCTTCTTGAAGTAATATTCCTCTGAGTTCTTCAAGTGAAATAGTTCTAGATTTCTCTATGACCTCAACCTAGTAATGAAAGGTTAATAGTTAAAGCTACCAAGTATTAAGAATCCACAGAGTCACCAACAAATACAAGTTGGTTCTTCCCATCCTATATGTGGATCATATACTCGACACCATTCTCTATATCAACAAACTTCAAATCATACAACTGGTTGCATGAGTAGAGCGCTGCCACTTTTTCAAGTATTAATAAATGGTTAATAATTAAAGCTACCAAGTCTTTGGAAGCCACAAAATAACTGAAAACTACAAGTTGATTATTCACATCCTATATGTGGGTTAGACCCTCAACACCATTCTCTATGTCACCAAGCTTGAAATCATACAACTAGTTGCACAAGGAGAGTGTTGTCGCTTTTTTTGAGGTCTCATACACTTTCTGCAATGTGGTCTAAATATTATGTGAAATCTTCAAAGTTATGAATCAAGGAATGATATGATTAAAAACAACATAATTGGTAATCTACTATACATATTCATAATGTGCTTCAAACTTTGATAATTCACTAATATCAACATGGACAATTTCCTTGCTTTCCATAATATTGAATAATTTCAATTTCATAAGAACATTATGAATGCAAAATTTTCAAGTGGAGTAATTCTTACTATTCCACTAGATGTTAGGTAAAGGAATTCTCAAAGATGTTGAAGCCATCCCCCCTTGTTTGGATAATGTGTGAATAATTCCCACACAAAAACAAAAAAACTTCACAAATTTCAAAATATCATCTAATATAAGTATCAAAAGTGTGTAGGAAGTTAACGATGGCTTATTGAATTGATGAAAGTTGGGTGTTGTTATCACCCCCACACGGGTTCAATTTTATACAATGATGCATAAATGAGTGGGATTAGGTTGGAGCCCTCAAAAACTTTGGATCAATATTCCTCAATCATGTCTTCTTAGTTAAACAAGACTTCTGTACTATGGTGGGACATTTTTGTTCTAGTTTTAAATCTAAAATAGAGAAAGCACCCCTTGGTCATGTTGATTGTAAGGTTATTGAGTACAAAATAAGTGTCTAGGGTTATCACAATGTGGTTATGACATCATGTTGTAAATTAATAACCATTTAAGTATCAAGAGTATCCATAATCAAACATGGCTCTTTAAATATATAGGATCAAAAAAACATACTCTAATAACATGTTCAAAGGAGCCATGAAAGTATTAGGAATACCTACGATAAATATAACTAGGCTCTATTACCATGTTGGAAAATATGAATGTTTTGTCTTGATAAAAAATCACAACCTACTTTGAAACCAAGTCATGTATAATCTTCATACATGAGTTGTTGTGCCTATCACTACTTTTTTAGGGCAAAGACTTACCATGCATTGTACACTCTGATAAACACACTCGACCTTGATATTTTATCAACTTTGCATACTTGTCTATTTGAAGGTTACACAACCTATTCAATAGAATGCCTAATTAAAAGTAGCATTTATGATTTTTTTGTTATCACAACATAATGCACCTCCTTTTGCAGAAGATATTGATTGTATCAGTGTATACCAATCATTGATGGATAATGCCCAAGAATGTTAACAAGTGATTTAATTAAGTTAACAATTCTTCTATGTCAATGCAAATTATGATAGAAAACTTGAAATGACCTATAAAGAAATAGATATAAAAGTACCATGAAATAACATATGAATAATTCAATTCATAGATATGCAAAAATATCAACTCTTTATTAACTTAACAACTATAATGATTTACAATAGATCTACAAAATATTACAAGTCTATCTAACAATTAATAATCAATAACTACACTAAGTTCTTACAACGCTCTAGTTCACAACCATAACACTTCCAACCTCTAGCTCACATACATAAATTTATGGCCTCTAGCTCACACATACAATAGGTCTACTTAATAAGTAGATTTCTCATATATGTATAAGTTTTCTAAACTTGGATCTCATGCTTACCCTATCAAGCATTCTCAATACACTTAACAATGAAGGACCGTGAACAATATATAGATACAAAGGACAATGATCATATTTGAATATATCAAATAATAATTATCTAAACAATATATTAATGACGAGGTGACATAATTGAGAGTAGTATTGCTCAACCCTTATTCCTTGGGTATCAAATTTTGACTCAAACACCAAATCTTGTTGAACAAATTATAATGACTCGAGTGGTAGGAGAGAATTCAACATTACATACTTGATTTTGATTTCCCTATTGCTAATGCGAAAAGGTTTGTGTAATTATATGCTTCAACTACATATGCACAACATACTAAACATGTGCTCCATTCATTTCAACAATTATTGATAAATGTTTGATAACATCATGCCTAGATTTTCTATTAGGATCCGATCCTAACCCCTCTTCATGAGTCATTAGTTAGTAGGATATGTTTTCTATGTAATAAAGGCCAACATTAGTTAATAAGGCCTATTAAATAAATGATAATAAGTCAATGTAAGAAGACCCAATAGAAGCTTCCGCTTCTAGAAAGATCTTCCTCTAGAAGTTTCCTTAGAAGGTAGAATTAGTATAAATAAGAGTAGGAGGTATTGGATATTTTGTCTTGGAGATTATTGTAATAGAGCTCTGCTTTGCTGGAGGTTTCCCCCTCGAAGATGCAAGTGAACATTGATATCATTATTAAAGGTTCTCTTTCTGGTGTTATTATAGTATTATTTTGATAATGTTATGGATATATCATTGTTGTTCTGCCATTGCTTGCTAAATATTTTTATTCTGTATATTATATTATATATGGAATATTGCAAGTGGTATCAAAGCTCTTTCCAAGGAAAGGCTTGTGGGGTGATTTTTTTTTAGGGTAGAGATGTATTCTAACGTCTTTAAGCTACAAAGATATGTCATTACGCGCATAAACCCGCAGTCGGGGAATCATACATACAAGAAATATAAGTGGTTTTTAAGCACACATTTGTTGGCCACCCTTGTAACCCATGTTGGTACCCCTTTGAGTGGTAGCGCATCAGACAACCCCTATATATGAATTGACCTAGATATCTTGAATCCGTTCGTAGATAAATCATTCGGCTACCTGACTACTATAGTGCCACCGAGAACAAAACTCGGGAATATACTCTCTAGTACCTGGGTAGTATGGCTAAGGGCACGATCTAGACTCCTTAGTTGGTGCCCTGAGATATTGGGTTGAGTACTACTGTTGGACCCCACATGTATATTAGATAGATATAACAGAGGGAAAACCCTTGTCTATAGAACCCTTGAATACCCAACACTTGGGACAAAAACATAAACAGAACAGACAAGATCTATTGTGATGTAACTTTGTCTCCTGCATTCTGGTTGCAAAATACCTACACATTTCTTCTTGTTAAGCATTTGGCCATTTCCTCACTACAATATTATTCAACTCGAAGTATAACTCTGCAGGAGTTTAAAAAAAAGTCTAGGGCCTGCCAACACCCTTATTTGTAACCTATCCTATTGCATTCCTCTCTTCATTCTGATTGTAGTGATACCCTTCACCTTTAAGAAATTTTTTCTGTGGTCCCACCCTTTCTGAGACACCCTTATTTGGAACCTATTCCATTGGACTCCTCTCCTTGTCCTGATTCCTCGAGTACATATCACTTTTTGTGGCCCCGATTTCTGCTCTGACCGCTACCATGTTGATCCAGATTATTTTCGACACGAAATGAGAGCAGAGATATAATAAAGAAATGCACAGAGATATCACAGATATCCAATAATATAACATAAATGTATCAGAGATGCAACCATAAACACAAAGATACAGTAACATATTGATAGAATCGTTTGCTCCGTCATTTTTCTTTTCTTCCACCATGGAGGGTTTCTTGGGCGTACAATAGCGATTGTCTTCAAGAGAGACAAGCTCGAGACCCAACTTGCTATACTCGGACCTCATCAGGGACATGCATTGAAAAACGATCAAGAGCAGCCTGCTCTGATACTAATGATCCAGATTATTTTCGCACAAAATGAAAGTGGATATATAATAAAGAAATGCACAGAGATATCGTGGATATCCAATAATATAACAAAAATTTATCAGAGATGCAACCATAAACACAGAGATATAGTAATACGAGATTTCTATTAATGAAATAAATGTACAGAGACTGTAAAAATACAGAGTGAAAGACTTGCTAGAATGGTGGAAACTTATCTTTGAGAAGAGATGTGACGGCTACATGCATTCGTAAGAAGAAGGTTACAATGAGGCTCTGAAGGCCTTTTTTACAATAAACAAGAATTTCAAAAACCCTAGACATCCAAAAACCTAACCCTGGGAGATGAAGCGCCAAAAGTCATGTGGACCCCGTTTGGGTAAGTTGGTACATCAACTTCCCGGGATCGTAACTTTGGAATACTATATCTGTTTGATGCATATGATACATCATTAGAAATATATATACGAGGACTACAACTATGACAAAAAATATCATGAAGTTATTTTTCGATCGATAGATTCCCAAAAAACGTCGTTTAGGGCCTTAAAATGGCTCCGAAAGTTTAGGACCCGAAAAATTGCCAGAAATAGTGAATTACCAAAATTCCCAGAAAACTGTTTTGAGCCAGTTGGAAAAGGTGGGTGGCCACCGATATCCACGTGGATCACATTCCAACCACCCGAGCTCAGACCCAAGAATACTGGGATACCTAGCTATCCAACTTAGAAATGAAAATGACCTCCCTCGATGATAACCTCCACACTGAACAAACTTCCTTTGATCCATTAGTTGGAAAAGTTGTCTTGAAGGTCCTACACCAATTCATGAAAGGAAATAATGTTGAGCCCAATGCAAAGGACCCTCAACGGTCCCATTCCAAGCATACTATTTCACCTCACTTCACTTGGGGTTCTCCACACTCTTGCAATAAGGCACCCATAGTTGACATGCATAAATTTGATGGCTCTAACCCAACATAGTGGGTTTCTCAAATGGGACAATACTTATCCCTTCATAATATTTGGGATGATGAGACCAAACTCCATGTAGGGGTTTTGTACCTAGATCATGAATGGTGGAAGTGGTGGCAGTGGCATAAGAAATGTTATCCTGCCCCCCCCACTTGGAGCATGTTTACCAAAGCAGTTTATGCATGTTTTGATTGGGAATCTCATTTCTTGGGCAAGCTCATGAAGTCGCTCCAAATTGGTTCAGTATCAGACTTCATCATAGTGTTTGAACAATTGGCTATAAGAACTGAGGGCTTGTCTGATGAATTTTACCATGATTTTTTTATTATCAATGGTTTAAAGGAAGCCATCTAGGCTCATGTGAGCATGCATCATCCTATTACCTCGTTGCAAGCATGCCAATTATCACGGGAAGAAGAGACCATCCTTTAGGCGCCACCCCTGAAGTCTCCTCTTAATCAACCGCCCTCACCTAAGGGCTACCCCTGATCCAACACAAACCTTGAAGGTCCAAAAGGTCTCTCTAGCTGAAATGGAAGAACGTCGCAAGCAAGGACTTTGCTACGATTGTGATGAAAAGTATGTGAAAATGCATAAATGTCGAGAACAAAATTTCTTCCAGATTGATGCAACATTTTTCTCTCCCTATGAAGACATACCATCCGATGAAGCTCCAAACCCAGAGGTGGCCCAACCAAGTGATCATGGGGAAGATCTAGTTGTAAACCCTGTGGAATCAATAGAACCAGTCATATTAGTTCATGCACTCTCAGGTATTTCATCCCCGTAGACATTAAAGATCAAGGGCTACATCAAACATAAGTCAGTTGTGGTATTGATTGATAGTGGTAGCACCCAAAATTGTATTCATCGCAGAATTGCAGATGAGCTCCATTACTTTGTTCGCCATATTTATAATTTTCAAATTCTCATTGCTAATGGGGGTATTATGAAGTGTGGGGTCCATTGTGAGAATTTCAAACTCCAAATGGGTGATTATCATATGAAAATCCACATGTTCTCTATTTCCATGGGTGGGTGTGATGTTGTGTTGGGCATGGAATGGATCTGCACTTTAGGACCAATCACCATGTATTATCAAGAATTGTATATGATCTTCCACCAATAGGCTCACACCTATACCCTTCGAGGTCTCCAAGCAGGCTCCCCTGAAATCATCAACTCTCACCCAATGGAAAAAAATTTCAAGAAAGGCCACCATGGTTTGATTGCTCAATTTAATTCCATCTAGGTCACTGAACATGCCTCGTAGATAGTGCCTCCTAGCCTGCAACTCATTTTGGACAAGTACCCCAAGGTCTTCGAGGTTCCTAATGCCTTACCTCCCTCCAGGGGTGAGCATGATCATATCATCCCTCTCCTCTCGAGCAGTTAACCCTCCAATTTACACCCCTACATATATCCTTTTGCTTAGAAAAATGAAATAGAAAAGCTTGTACAAGAATTACTAGAGGTAGGGGTAATTCACTCGAATACCAACCCGTATTCTTACCTAGTAGTGATGGTCTTAAAGAAAGAAGGTACTTGGCGCATGTGCCCTGATTTTTGTGCCCTAAATAAGCAGACCATCAAAGATAAGTTTCCCATTCTGGTCATTGATGATCTGTTGGAAGAACTCCAAGGTGCTTGTGTATTCACCAAATTGGACCTCCACTCAGGCTATCACTAGGCCAGGATGAAGAGGCAAATATTCCGAAGACAACTTTCCAAACTCACGAAGGACATTATGAATTCTTGGTCATGCCTTTTCGCCTTTGCAATGCTCCATCCACCTTCCAAAGTCTCATGAATAAAATATTGAAACCCTACCTTCAGAATTTTGTCCTGGTTTTCTTTGATGACATCCTCATTTACAACTGCACTTGGGATAGCCACCTTCTTCTTGTGGACAAGATCCTTCACTTGCTGCAGGACCACCAATTGTTTGTCAAAAAGACCAAATGTTCCTTTGGAGCTAGTGAAGTAGAATACTTGGGACACATTATGAGTTGCAAAGGGGTAAAAGTAGATCCCAAAAAGATACAAGCTATGAAAGAGTGGCCACAACCCACAACCCTAAAGAACCTCAGGGGTTTTCTAGGTCTCACAGGATATTACAGGAAAATTTTCCACCATTATGGAAGAATTGCTAATCCCTTGACTGACCATCTTAAGAATAATGCATTTCATTGGACTCCTGCTGCAAAGCAAGCCTTCATAGAGTTAAAGAGAACCATGTGCACTACTCTTGTCCTAACAGTGCCCGACTTCAACAAAACCTTTGTGGTGGAATCATATGCTTTTGACACTAGTATAGGAGTTGTACTCACACAAGATGGTCGACCTTTCGCCTTGACTAGCCAAGCGTTGAGTGGCCACAATTTGGGTAGATCCACGTATGAAAAATAAATGATGGTCATTCTCCATGCGGTGTACACCCAATGACCATATCTTTTAGGATGTCATTTTCAGATCAAAACAAATCACCATACTTTGAAATATTTTCTAGAGCAATTATTATGCTCCCCAGACCAAAACAAGTGGTTGACTAAAATGTTGGGTTATGATTATGAAATCATATATAAAAAGGGCAAAGACAATATAGTAGCAGATTCATTGTCACGAAAAAATGAGGAGGATGGTTCCCTCTTTCACTTATCCTTACCGATCCTTGATTGGATTGAAGAAGTGCACGACGAGTGGCTAACACACCCGACTATCACCAGGGTAATTCAACGCATTCAAGAGGACCCTAATCCCCCCATTGGATACACTTGGAAAGACAATATTATCAGATATAAAGATCAATTGGTTCTATCACCATCTTCAACACTCAAATAGAGGCTCTTAAATGAGTTACACTCCTCAACTATTGCGGGTCACTCGAGCTTCCAAAAGACCTATGCTCGTGCCCATCATTCATTTTTCTAGGCAGACATGAAGAAGGATATCCTTCACTTTGTCACCAAATGTGAGGTGTGCTAATGTAATAAGGGTGAAACTATCAAGTCTCCAGGAGCCCTACAACCCTTATACATTCCAACTTCTATGTGGACATACATCTCCATGGAGTTTATAGTGGGCCTCCCTAAAGATGGGAACAAGTCTGTCATCATGGTTGTGGTTGATCACCTCTCTAAGTATGCTCATTTTTGTGCCTTAACCTACCCTTTCACACTGAAACTCATAGCACAAGTCTTCCTTGATCATATTTTCAAATTACACAACATGCCCACCTCTATTGTATCTAATCATGACCCAACTTTCACCAATAGATTTTGGCAAGAGCTTTTAAATTGCAGGGCACCCAACTGAACATGAGCATGACCTATCATCCCCAGTCTGATGGCCAAACATAAGTGGTCAATAAATGTTTGGAGACTTACTTGCGATGTTTTGCTTCGGATAAACAACACTAGTGGGTGCAATGGTTCCCTTTGGCAGAATGGTGGTACACCGCTTCCTATCATACAACCACTAAAATGACCCCATATGAAGCAGTGTATGGCCAAGACCAGCTATAGTCATCGCTTATCTTTCAGGCACATCCAAGGTCCAATCTATTCATACAATGTTGAAAGCTAGAATAACCACCCTTGTAGCTTTGAAGGATAACTT
This sequence comes from Picea engelmannii, assembly GCA_009831015.1. NCBI lineage: Eukaryota > Viridiplantae > Streptophyta > Pinopsida > Pinales > Pinaceae > Picea > Picea engelmannii. The sequence continues at coordinate 686,954 of ML779055.1, read as the reverse complement.
CAACATGGCTGAAAATCGCATGAAGCAACATGCATATGAACATTGTTTCAAAAGAGTTTTCCAAGAAGGTGATCAGGTGTTTCTCCGACTTCAACTTTACAAACAAACATCTATCAAAACACAAAGACATCACAAGTTGGCACCAAAGTTTTATGGGCCCTACCATATCCTTTGATCGAGGTGGATATCGGTGGTCACCCACCTTTTCCAACTGGCTCAAAAAAAAAATCTGACAATTTACTATTTTAGCAGTTTTTAACTTCTGGGTCAAGTTTGAGGGCATAAATTGTGTTTTTTCATGATTAGGAACCTCAATAATATCCAAGGGCTTTGTTTTATCCCCTTAAATGAATCTCCTCATCAATACCTTTCCAACGAGCTATTGTGCGCCCTAAACATAGATCATATACAAAAGTTTTGACCCCAGGAAGTTATTGTACTAACTTACCCCAACGAGGTCCACATGACTTTTGGTGCTTCATCTCCTAGGGTTAGGTTTTTGGATGTATAGGGTTTTTGCATTCATATTTATTGTAAAAAGGCCTTTAGAGCCTCATTGTACTCATCTTCTTGCGAATGAGCGTAGATGTCACATCTCTTCTCAAGATAAGCTGCCACCATTCTAGAAAGCTTGTTTTTAGTCTACATTTTATAGTTTTCAACATATTTCTTATTTAATAGAAGTCAAGTTTTACTGTATCTATGTTATGGTTCACTATGTCTCTGTGTTAACATTATAAATCCATGGTTTCTTTTCGTTCCATTCATAAATCTGGATCAGTGGTATCAGAGCGGTCTGCTCCTTGTCGTTTTTTAGTGCATGTCCCCAATGCAGTCAGGGTATAGAGAGTTGGGTCTCGAGCTTGTTTCTCCCGAGGAAAATTTCTTTTTCACGCCCAAGCAACCGCCCATAGTGGGCGAAAATAAATACAAGGGACAAGACATCCTTTCAAAATGTTGCTTGAGGAAGGCCTTGAGTGACAGAGGAATGAGATCATGGACAACTTCGCACAAATCCTTCGAGGACTGTTGACAAGCGACGCATCCACCTCAAGCGGAAGCCCCACCCCCTTCAAGGTACATATCAATTTTGATATTCCTATATTTGAAGGTCAAATAGATACGAATGCTGTAGATAAATGGTTAAACCTTGTACAAGGGTATTTTTCTGTCCAAAACTTTTTCGATAGAGAAAATATTATATTTGCACTCCTTAAGGTCATCCCCCATGTCAAATATTGGTGGGAGACTTTTTGTGAGCAAAATGAAACAAAAGGATCCACATTATTTTCAGTTGCACCCACTTGGGATTCCTTCAGGGATGCTATTAAGGAACAATACTACCCCGTTGGAAGTTATGAAAACTTGTATACAAGATGGACCACACTGTGGCAGGAAAGAGACCAAATAGTCCCAGAGTTCACCAATGTCTTCCATACCTTGCACACCAAGTTGGGTATCAAATATTTTGAACGACATCTGGTGCTCAGGAACCGTGGAGGTATGTATAGATACATCCAGACATAAACAGAGTTTTTGGACATCTTATCCTTAGGCGTGGCCTATCAATATGCCATAAAAATTGAGTAGAAGCTTAAACAAAAGACACGACAGTTTGGGTCTGGGAACCCCTCACAACAAAAATAGGGAAAGGGTATCCCTAACCCAAAGAACAAAGGACATATCGAATATGGGAAACCACATGCCAACCAGTCCAAGCCACAAGAAAATAAGTATAATGGGAAGATGAAGAAAGATATCAGGAAGTGGTGCGACTTCCATAAGAGCCCCTCGAATAACACTGTTGATTGTCGCTCAAAGCAATCATTAGTGGATGAAGTAAAATCCTTTGAATCAGATGCGGGTTCCAAATCCGAGTCAGAACTAGAGAAGGGGAGATAGATCATTGACATAGAACCTAATGCCACCATTGATACCAACAAGATCTATCCTGGTGAACTTGATGAGCCAGAGGAAGGTGAGTGGCTATTTCATTCACATATGTGGGTGAAAGACACTCCATTGAGCTTCATCATTGATAGAGGTAGCTAGAAGAACCTCATATCAGTAGAGGTCATCAAGTGGCTAGCCCCATTGACAACGCTACACCCGCAACCCTAAATCATCAGATGGATATGTCAAGGAAGCTGTAACGTCCCCGACCATCAACCCCACGACCAGACAACGCTACTATGCAGAACATTCTCATAAATTTATATATAACATGCATATTAAATCTAATTAACAGATTTATGGAAATTTAACCAACAATACAGAGTAATCATGGTATTACTATTAACGTACATAATTAAACATAATTAACATCAAATATCATTGCAACGGAATACATGATAATATTACAATCATCACATACATGCATTTTAATTAAGTACATAATTAAAACACATAATCATACTTATATTTGAAACTGTAATACACAACCAACTGCATGCATACCTTATATGAACCTCCCAGCCTTAGACCACGCTACTCATCACACTCAACAGTGGGTCACCCTCGAGCTGGGACCAAGCTCCACCCAGGGCAAGAAAATCCTAGACTAGGCTGAGGTTACAGGAAAACTGCACAGATCAACTAGAAGGATTCTCTCCAGGAGCCTTCTTATGCCCACTGCTCATGGACTCTCATTCCCCACATGCATGTTCCACTTGGGAGTATACACCTTCACAAGAACAATCCATCGGTGCTTCACCTCCCTCTCTAGGTCTTGACAATAGGCCAGATCAGGAATTCTCAGAGCTCTGTAGCTGGTGTTGGACTCTCTCGGGGAGAAAATCACTTCCCAACAGACTCTCTCACCTGGAGAGAGCTGCTCACAGGCCTAACAACCTACCTCTTCAACCATGGGCCTGAAAACCCGTTTCTTCAACTAGTTTCGACCCAATTCCAACACAGTGAGGATA
>ML779055.1:657037-683081 GCA_009831015.1 Picea engelmannii | reverse complement strand
GGCTCATCCTTGGGTATATTACAATCCTCTCCCCTTATTTTTGCATTGTCCTCAGTGCAACTTTCACACAACATCAACAAGATTTTCAAAATCTTCAAAAAGATGCGGGTATTCTGCCCGCATAGCATCCTCATGCTCCCATGTCACATCCTCAGGACCGTACTAGGTCCATTGGACCTTTACAAGCCCTATGGCTCGATTCCAGCGCTATTTGATTTTCCGGTCCAATATGCACACATGATGCACTTGCAGGACACTTTCTTGATCCACCTGAATCACATTCCAATCAATTACATGATTAGCATCAGGTATATATTTCTTAAGCAAAGAAACATGAAACACATTATGTACAATCATTGATGCAGGTAATGCAAACATATATGCAACTGGCCCAATCCTTTCTAGGATTTCAAATGGCCCAAAAAATCTGGCTGCCAACATGGAGCAGCTTCCCAGCTTCAGGGAACTCCTGTTAGCTTTCAATTTCAGAAAAACATAGTCACCCACTTTAAATTCTTTGTGGGTTCTGTTCTTATCGACATAAATTTTCTGCCTGTCTTGAGCAACTTTCAAATTATGATTAATTTTTAGCTTCTGCTCTTCCATTTCCTTGAGCAACTCTGGTCCAACTATTGCCCTATCAACTGGATTATCCCAACTCACTGGAGTATTTCACTTTCTGCCATAAAGTGCTTCAAATGGGCTCATCTTCAATGATGCATGATACCCATTATTGTAGGTGAATTCTACCAAGTGTAGGTATTCTTCCCATTTCGATGGTTTGTCCATCACATACATCCTCAGTATGTCTTCTATCACTCGATTCAATTGCAATGTTTGCCCATCAGACTCAGGATGATAGGCTATGCTAAAGTTCAAATTCGTTCTGAACCCCTTGAATAACCCTTTCCAGAAATTTGAGGTAAATTTTGGGTCTCTGTCAAACACAATTGTCTTGGGAATTCCGTGCAATCGTGCCACTTCCTTCATAAAAATATCAACAACATCCTCTGCCTTGTGAGTAGTCTTTAACGGAATAAAATGGGCAGCTTTCGTAAGCTTGTCCACTACCACCATGATTGAATCATGCTGCTTGCCTATTCTGGGCAATTCCATGATGAAATCCATTTCCACCACTTCCCACTTCCACTCAAGAATGGGTGAAGGTTGAAGCTACCCAAGAAAGGCAAAAAAGTTATGTTGATAAGAATAGAACCCACAAAGAATTTAAAGTGGGTGACCATGTTTTTCTGAAAGTGAAAGCTAACAAAAGTTCCCTGAAGCTGGGAAGCTTCTCCAAGTTGGCAGCCAAATTTTGTGGGCAGCCAAATTTTGTGGGCCATTTGAAATCCTAGAAAGGATTGGGCTAGTTGCATATATGCTTGCATTACCTGCATCAATGACTGTACATAATGTGTTTCATGTTTATTTGCTTAAGAAATATATACCTGATGCTAATCATGTAATTGATTGGAATGTGATTAAAGTGGAGCAAGAAGGTGTCCTGCAAGTGCATCCTGTGTGCATATTGGACCGGAAAAGAAAACAACTCTGGAATCAAGCCATAGGGCTTGTAAAGGTCCAATGGACCTGGTACGGTCCCGAGGACGCGACATGGGAGCATGAGGATGCTATGCGGGTAGAATACTTGCATCTTTTTGAATATTTTGAAAATCTTGTTGATGCTGTGTGAAAGCTTCACTGAGGACAGTGCAAAAATAAGGGGACGGGATTGTAATATCCCCAAGGACGAGTCCTGTTGTAATCATGTTTTGTAGGCTGGTGAGCCAAGTATTGATAAGCTGGTGGGCTTATGTGTTTATTAGGCTGAAGATCCTATGTGTTAAAGGCCAGGAGCCTATTTTTGTATATGTAATATGGAGAACATTAATAAAGATTAAACGTCGTTGAGTGCAAACCGACCACGAAGAAAGAGTGATGGGGGACTAAGCTTCCACAAAGTGGGTAAGGGAAAAAGGGGTTGGAAGGTTGGAAAGAGGGGCCAAACTTAGGGGCTTAAGTCCTCGAGAATAATATTTTATTATTATTCTAAAGCTGTGTGAAAAAACATGTTTTTATCCTAAGTCATGGGAGAGGCAACACGTGTAGCTCCAACGTGTGCAAAAAGGAACGCATGCAGCTCCAGGAAGACAAGTGTCGACCTGGGCACATGCAGTTAAAAACTGAAGCATCAGTTGAGTTGGGGGTTGGTCCTCCATTATTGCGTCTGTCTATCTGAATTGTGTTGCTATGCGTTTGATCTCTACGTTGATTCCTGGTCACGCAACTCTGAAACCGGTGTTACCTGAAATATGCATTGTCTTAGTGGCTTGTTGCCATTTTCTTCCATCTGAACCGCTTGAGTCTGTGTTCGACCTCTGCATTGATTGAGCCATGTCACAAACCCGTGGCTTGAGCAGTGTCACCTGTGTATCCTGTGAGCCAACACCAGCTACAGAGCTCTAAGAATTCCTGATCCGACCTGTTGCTGAGACCCAGAGAGGGAGGTGAAGCACCAGTGGGTTGTCCTTGTGAAGGTGTGTACTCCCAGGTGGAACATGCATGTGTGGAATGAGATTCCGTGAGTAGTGGGCGTAAGAAGGTTCCTGGAGAGAATCCTTCCGGTTGCTCTGTGCAGTTTTCCTATAACCTCAACCTAGTCTAGGGTTTCCTTGCCCTAGGTGGAGCTTGGTCCCAACTTGGGGGTGACCCACTGCTGAGTGTGATGAGCAACATGGTCTAAGGTTGGGAGGTTCGTGGAAGGTCTACACGTAGTTTGTGGTGTATTATAGTTTCAAAGATAAATATCATTACATGTTTTAATTCTGTACTTAATTAAAATGCATGTCTATGATGATTGTAATATTATCATGTATTTTGCTGCAATGATATTTGCTGTTAATTCTGTTTAATTCTGTACCTTAACAGTAATAACGTGATTACTCTGTATTGTTGGTTAAATTTCCATAAATATGTTAATTAGATTTAATATGCATGTTATATATAAATTTATGAGAATGTTCTGCATAGTAGCGTTGCCTGGCCATGGGGTTGATGGCCAGGGATGTTACAAATATGTATCAGAGCCATAGTTTCAATGCTGAGCCTGGATGGGTCGGATAAGTGGTCTTTGGACCCAAGGTTTCGAGTGGAAATGGTGTTCGGATGGAACCAATTTCGAACCTTAGAATGTTTCTGAGTGCTAATGGGTTACTTGGCCATGTTACGAAGCTCAAGAGGAGTAACAGTAGGATAAAACCACAACCGGCGTGGTATTTGACCAGAGAGAGAGAGAGAGCGCTCAACACTAGGGGTGTTGGGGATGTGTTATCACCCTATAATTTCCCATGCTGAGGAGGAAATCGGCAGGGGTAACCACAAAACCACTTTGAGTCAAGTATCTAGCCCTCTAGGACTTAGAGAAGGATCTCTCTGTCAGGTTTAACTTTGTTGAGATGACATATTAGGCTAGTTATGATAGATTGGTATTTGGTTTTTAAATGGTTTGGTTGGAGCAGGAGAAAAAGGCCACCGGGAAATGGGGTCAAAGAGATTTAATCCAATCAAAGCAGGGTCTATAGGGGAACTTACAGGGAAAGGTAGGCACTATGATGGATCCTTTAAAGTTTGGTAAATGGTCAAGAAGAAAAATGGATGGAATCAGATCATAACATGGTAGTTGAGAATCCTATGAATGACCTTCAGGCAAAAAACATTGATATTGCTTTAAACTGGGAATAGGGTGTCTTTAAACAAATCCCGAGCCCGACTCTCTTTAAAACAATAGAGAAACAAATACATATGAAAAACAGAGAAAACATAATTACATAGAGGAAAACTTCAGCAACATAATGGCACAGGAATCCTATAACTGTAATATTGTTTTGATGGAATATGGCTCTGTGAGTTGATTACAACAATGAATGCTCCTTTTTCGGTTGCGTTCAACAACCATTACTCTATTACAAACATAGATATAAATAAAAAATACAATCCTTAGCCTCAGGAGATCGAATTCGATCCTCCTGGCCAAAAATAGCAAGTCAATCCCAAAAAGATATGAACTGAAAATTGGGCCGAATCTGTTGAAAAAAGGGGTCAACTCAGACATTTTTTTCTCCTCAACGGTGGCACATGTGAAATTGTTATAGGAGGTTATTGTATATGAGTTTGTCTGGAGCAAAAACCTCCTTCGTTTTCTCTAATTTCGTCTCCAACTCGTCAAAACAGCTCTCGCAAAATCAGGACTGAAACAAGAAAAAACTAAAAATCTGAAAAATGAGGCTGAAAGATAGCTTTGATTCTCCAAAATGGTGGCACCTGTGCACAATCTAGATGAGGTTTTTGTTCTTCAGCCCATGATGAACAAAACCTCTCTCGTTTTTTTWAAATTTGTCTCCATTTTCCCATAATCCGCTTTGGAAGTGGACGTGTTGAACAAGCAAAAATAACGGTTTAAAAATTTCAGGAGGGTGGTTTTGGAGGGGAAGGCAGTTTTGGTCGCCCCACCCCCCCAAGGTGGTAAGTGGTATTGGGAAGGGGCGGTCCGAGTTCACCAGGAGGTGACAAGTGTCCCTCCCAATACCACTTACTCGGACCCCCCCCCCCCCTCGTTAAAGCTCGAAAAACACGGGGGGTCCGATTTAATTAATGAGCGTTGATTTATTTACCTTGGGATAAGTGCATAAGGTGGGATTTATGTTTTTATTTTATTTGTTTCTTTTTGTTTGTTTTGTTTTTTATTTCGTGTTTTGTTTTTACTTTGTTTTTGTTTTATTGGTATTATTTTTAATTGTTATTTAATTTATTTTTACTCTTACGTTTTAATTGTTTTTTATTTGTTTATGTTATATTTATTTATTAAATTAATTATTTAATATATGTTTTTATTATTATATTACATTTATTTTATTTACGTTTCATTTTATTTTTGGTTTTATTTTAATATTTTGTTTTTTAGACTTAGGATAATTTGTATTTTTCTTTATTTTTATTGTTTTTAATTTAGTTAATGTATTATATTATTATTTTCTTTTTTAATTGATTTTTATTTAATGTTTACATTAATAAACTAACCTAATTATTAACAAACTGACTTAATTATTAATAATTAATAAGTTTAACCTAACTTTATTAATCTAATTATTTGTTTATTATCCTAAGTTTGTTTATTCATGCAGGGAGAAGTGGTGGGCGAGATGTGGCCAAGGGGATAAAAGGACAAAGCGTAGAGGTGGATGAAGGATGCAACAGGTAAGGAAGGATCGAGCAAGGTGATGGAGCATCGAGCGAAATGGATGGAGGGGGAAATGAAAACAACCGAGAGGCTGGCAAGCCAGGAACTTCATCATGAGACCCAAAAATGATATCTGAATCATCAGATCTCCTATAATTATAGGACCCTAACATAGGCTCCACCTGGGGATGGCAACTCCTAAGGAGGTGTCAAGAATATCAGACCTCTTGAACATGCAAACCAATGCTTTTATTCGTTGGGCCATGGAGTCACTGGAGCTACAATCTTCGAACTGACTCAGATTTGACTGAACACTAAACTAGATATCATCAACTACAAACTCCGCTGGAAACCATACAATACTAAAACAAATGCTTAAATGACTAAGCTTATTCAAGACTGCTACCTACCCTACACTACTGATAATTTTGTTATTCTAAATGATACAATAATGCCAGTGCAACCAATCCAGCATTTGCTCTGATAATTTTACTTCTTTACCGCTTTTGATCGAACTCAGAACTAGGCCTGCTAATGGTGTTTGAGAGTAGTTTCCATCTTGGTCTTCACAATACAAAGTTCTAGGACTGTGAACAATTCCAAAAACTTTGGGAATCAATGGGAATTCTAAAAATAATAGCTCTTCCATGTAGACAACTATAGGATCATAATAGACATGACTTATCTCCTGATGTTCAAATTCAACCAATTCAACCTCATGATCTGGTACTATAGTTATGCTGTCTAGATCCTCAAAAAATTCCTGATATGGTTGCAAATGTTTTGATGGGATTTGTAATGTGACTTCTGCTGAAAAATCCAATGAAGTTGACTACCTGATCATGTCAATATCATAACATCTTTTCAGCCCATAGTTGGATGATGGAAAATGACTTTGACAACACAAGTCATCCAACACATCAAATATTGGATCCTTTAGAAATTTAAATGGCTATTGCATTGGTTCCACTTAAACTTCTTGATTTTATGTGTGTTCATCCTTTAGCATATACTCAAGATTCTTTTTCAAAAACTGAAATGAATTAAAGCATAATGGTACAAAATTATTTTGGATTAACTCACAATTTGTCTCAGGCTTTAAGATTTCATCTGGAATTTGAAAATCAAAGTAGGTTAAGGGCTGTGATTCTGGGATTAGAACAACCTCCATATCAGCAATGTCATCTTCACCTAGTTGATCAGAACATTCTCCTTCTCTACTATTGACAACTCACTTACAATTTTCTCTCAAAAATTGAAAAGAAGAGAAACATAAGGGCAAAGATTTTTCCCTTACTCTTAAATTTTCTGCATTTTCCTCATCGCTGTCATGATTGTTGTGCAAAAGCTGATTTTCATATCTGAGTTGTAACTGATCTTCTTCCTGCCAATGACATGCTGTTGATTTCTTTGAACAATCCACATCTATTTCAGCCTCATGATCATCATCATATTGATCACACTTGGGTAGATTATCCAAGTAAGAAATGCCATCAAACATGCACATCATATCAACTGGTTATTCCTCTGCAAGTTGAGATGGAGCTTCATCTTTGACTACATTGTGAATTGAATACATGAAAAAATCATTATCCAAACCATGATACCAAGTATGAGCTGCAAAGTGTTTGGGGACATGGATCATTGTCTGTTCTGGAACTATTGGAACATGTGGTCTTTGAACAACGAGTTCATCTTTTCTGCTAATCCTCCGCATCATCTCATTGACTGTGTTGGTAAGAATATCTAATTTCACCTCTGAAGATGTCATTCATTCATTTTCATTTCTATCTTTCTCTTCATCCCTTAGCTTGGACCTTTTGTTCAACAAGTTAGCTTCCACATCAATTGCAATCTTTTGCATTTCTTCAAGGGTGGCAGTGCTCCTTTCTCTTAATTAGAATGTCATCATTGGATTGAAAGCATCGGGCTAATGGAAGTGAGCTAATCCTGGGGGTGGCTTTATATGAACATGCATTGCATGATATACCTTATTGAACCTTGCTGAAAACTGTTGTACAGTCTCCCTTGGTTGTCTTTTCAAATGGTCATATTCTTCTAAAATGAGAAAGACATTTCTCATGATCACCCATCGATCTAGGAAAATTTTTACAAACTGATGGAAATTGCTAATGCTTGCAGCTGGGAGATCCTTAAACCAATTTTTTACTTTACCTTGCAATGATAGGGCAAACATTTTGATGCAGACATCATTATCTTCTACCTCAAATAGATCAAGAAAATCCTTAAGATTTTGGATATGTTTTTCAACAGTGATCTTCACATTTTCTTCGTCAAACCTGGGAAGATTATTGGTGTAATTGGCAGAGAGGTCAGGGAGAATAAGAGGCAAATATAGAGGATTGTATCTATCTAGGGATTTTGCAGATATAGGAGGTAAAGCAGGGAGCTTATAACCATCCAAAGGTTTGGCAAGAGTAGGAGATAAAGCATGAGGCTCATGTCTCACTGGGCTTTCTACAGGTGCATCTGGGATGTGCACAGGTGTATGAGTATGTACATGATCTACAATTTGGGGCTTAGTCTCTTGAGGTTCATCAATTTGCAGATGATTAATATAAACTTCAGCAATATACTCTTGATTCGGATTGGAAAAAGATAGGACATAATTACAGAGAAATCCAAAAATGTCTTGAACACAATTTGAGCTTGAATACCTTCTCTTTCCAAATTGCTTGGTCATGCTTCAGGTTCTTCCTCTAGTGGAGTCTTTGAGTTGGAACTGATCTGTAGCTTGTTGGAGTCGCCAGGTGAATGATTTCAGCCTTCTTGTCTTTGGTCACTGTCCACCATCAATGATCAGATTTGGAACTTGAAGTGCACTACTAGAGAAAGGGTCCCCAGTATGGTCACCATTATGTTATCACCTTGTAATTTCCCAGGCTGAGGAGGAAATTGGCAGGGGTAACCACAAAACCGCTTCGAGTCAAGGATCTAGCCATCCAAGACTTAGAGAGGGATCTCTCTGTCAGTTTTAACTTTTTTGAGATGAGATATTAGGCTAGTTATGATAGATTGGTATTTGGTTTTTAAATGGTTTGGTTGGAGTAGGAGAAAAAGGCCATTGGGCAATGGGGTCAAAGAGATTTAATCCAATCAAAGCAGGTTCTACACGGGATCTTACAGGTCCAGGTAGGCACTGTGATGGATCCTTTAAAGTTTGGTAAATGGTCAAGAAGAAAAAGGGATGGAATCAGATCATAACAGGGCAGTTGAGAATCCTGGGAATGACCTTCAGGCATAAAACATTGATATTGCTTTAAACTGGGAACATGGTGTCTTTAAGCAAATCCTGAGCTTGACTCTCTTTAAAACAATAAAGAAATAAATACATATGAAAAACAGAGAAAACATAATTACATAGAGGAAAACTTCACCAGCATAATGACACAGGAATCCTGTAAATGTATTATTGTTTTGATGGAATATGGCTTTGTGAGTTGATTACAACAATGAATGTTCCTTTTCTGGTCATGTTCAACAACCCTTACTCTATTACAAACATAGATATAAATAAAAAATACAATCCTTAGGCTCAGAATATCGAATTCGATCCTCCTGGACGAAAATAGCAAGTTAATCCCAAAAAGATATGAATTGAAAACTTGGCCGAATCTATTGAAAAAAGGGGTCGACTTAGAAATTTGTTTCTCCTCAACGGTGACACCTGTGAAAAAAAATTAGGAGGTTATTGTATATGATTTTTTCTGGAACAAAAGCCTCCTTCGTTTTCTCCAATTTCGTGTCCAGCTCACCAAAACAGCTCCCGCAAAATCAGGATTGAAACAGAAAAAACCAAAAATCTGAAAAATGAGGCTAAAAGATAGCTTCGATTCTCCCAAATGGTGGCACCTGTGCACAATATGGAAGAGTTTTTTGTTCTTCAGCTTGTTCTAAACAAAAAACTATCTCTATTTTTTTAAATTCGTCTCCATTTTCCCGAAATCCGCTTTGGAAGTCGACGTGTTGAACAAGCAAAAATAACGGTTTAAAAATTTCAGGAGGGCGGTTTTGGAGGGGAAGGTGATTATATAGATCCTAGAGTGGTGAAAAGTTTGCATTTGTCAAGAAGCAAACATGAGAAGTCTTGGTTAGTGCAGATGGCTATAAAAACCAAGAGGAAAGTCACTGAGTTAGTTAAGTCCTGTCCAGTGGACATGAATGGATTGAGCACAAAGGATGAATTGAACATTTTGCCTTTAGGTTCTTATGACTGTCTAATTGGGATGGACTGGTTGGACCAACACCATGCCATTTTGGACCATCGGAACAAGGCATTCACTTGCCTGGATGAGGAAGGAAATCGGATATCAGTGCAAGGAATTTCTAGAGTTTTTTCTATAAGAGAAATTTCAGCAATGCAGCTGAAGAAGTCCTATAAAAAAGGTTGCCAATTATTTGCAGTCCATGTAGAGGAAGCATATAAGGATGAAGTCTCAAAGATTGGAGATCATGCGGTAATAAAGGACTTTGAAGATGTATTTCAGGAGGTACCCAGACTACCTCCGAAGAGAGATATTGATTTATCTGTAAACTTGATGCCTAGAGCAACTCCAGTGTCGAAAGCTCCTTACAGAATGAGTACGCCAGAGATGAAAGAGTTGCAATTGCAGCTTGAAGAGATTCTGAATAAGGGGTAGGTATGCCTAAGTGTGTCACCTTGGGGATCCCCGATATTGTTCGTGAAGAAGAAGGATAGAACATTGAGGTTGTGTATTGATTTCAGATAGTTAAACAAAGTAACTGTTAAGAACAAGTATCCTTTGCCGAGGATTGATGACCTCTTCAATCAGTTGAAGGATGTGAAGATATTTTAGAAGATAGACCTTAGGTATGGATATCACCAGGTAAGGATAAAGGATGAAGACATCATCAAGATGGCCTTTAGAACAAGGTATGGTCATTACAAGTTCGCATGGTGCCGTTTGGACTGTCAAATGCACCCGCTATTTTTATGTGTTTAATGAATGGTGTATTCATGGACTATCTAGACAAGTTTGTCATAGTATTCCTAGATAACATTTTGGTGTTTTCCAAGTCAGAGAAAAAGAATGAACAACATTTGAGGATGGTGTTGCGGGTGCTAAGAGAGCACCAATTGTATGCCAAGTTGAGAAAATGCTTGTTTTATCAGTAGAAGATCCATTACTTGGGGCATATTATTTCAAAGGACGGGATAGCTGTAGATCCTGAGAAGATTGAGGCCATTAGAGAATGGTCAACAAAAAAGAATGTGATGGAAGTCAGATCCTTTATGGGTTTATATGGTTATTACAGAAGTTTTATCACAGGGTTCTTGAGAATAGCTCACCCTATCTCTTCCTTGCAAAGGAAAGAGTATAAATTTCAGTGGACAAAGGATTGTGAGAAAAGCTTCTAGAAATTGAAGCAACTGTTAACCAGTGCTCCAATATTGAGGATCAAAGATCCAAATGAAGATTTCGTGGTATGAACAGATACATGCAAAGAAGGACTGGGAGGAGTCCTCAGTCAGAATGGATTCATAATCTGTTATGAATCCAGAAAGTTGAAAGAGAACAAAAGGAACTATGCAACCCATGATTTGGAGTTGGCAGCCATAGTACATGCTCTAAAGAAATGGAGGCATTACCTCATGGGAAGGAGGTTCGAACTGAGAACATACCATAATGGTTTGAAGTATTTGTTTGATTAGCCAACCTTGAACGCTAGACAAAGTAGGTGGCTTGATTTTCTCTGTGAGTACGGTTTTGATATCAAGCATATCAAAGGGAAGGAAAACAAAGTGGTTGATGCACTCAGCAGGAGAGTACATGAATTACATGCTTTAACCATTAGCATGTACTGAACTGATATTAAAAGAAAAAATTTGGAGGCTGCAAATACAGATTTGTAGTACAGGGATTTGGTAGCAAAACTACAACAAGGTAAGATGCTGCAGAAAGTGGAGATTTATAAATTAGGGGATGATGGAATAATTCTGTACAAGAACATAATTTGTGTACCTAATGTCCAGGATTTGAAATTTCCAATTTTTCATGAGATGCATAATGTGCCTTATGCTGGACACCTTGGATATCAGAAAACTATGGAAGCAATCAAGAGCCATTACTTTTGGCCATACATGAAGAAAGAGATTGTTGAATACATCGCTAGATGTATGGAGTGCCAAAAGGTTAAAGATGAGCACAAACACCCAACAGGGTTGCTGCAACCTTTACCCATTCTTGAGTGGAAGTGGGAAGTGGTGGCAATGGATTTCATCACGGGATTGCCCAGAACAAGCAAGAAACATGATTCAATCATGGTGGTAGTGAACAAGCTTACGAAAGCTGCCCATTTTATTCCATTAAAGAATACTCACAAGGCAACGAATGTTGCTGATATTTTTATGAAGGAAGTGGCACGATTGCACAAAATTCCCAAGACAATTATGTTTGACAGAGACCCGAAATTTACCTCAAATTTTTGGAAAGGGTTATTCAAGGGGTTCAGAACGAATCTGAACTTTAGCACAACCTATCATCCCGAGTCTAATGGGTAGACAGAGCGGGTGAATCGAGTGATAGAAGACATACCGATGATGTATGTGATGGACAAGCCATTGAAATGGGAAGACTACCTACACTTGGTAGAATTCGCCTACAATAATGGGTATCAAACATCATTGAAGATGAGCCCATTTGAAGCACTTTATGGCAGAAAGTGAAATACTCCTGTGAGCTGGGATAATCCAGCTGACATGCCAGTAGTTGGATCAGAAGTGCTCAAGGAAATGAAAGAGCAGATGCTAAAAATTAAGTAGAATTTGAGAGCTGCCCAAGACAAGCAGAAAAGTTATGCTGATAAGAACAGAACCCATAGAGAATTTAAAGTGGGTGACCATGTTTTTCTAAAAGTAAAAGCTAACATAAGTTCCCTGAAGCTGGGAATCTTCTCCAAGTTGGCAGCAAGATTTTGTGGGCCATTTGAAATCCTAGAAAGGATTGGGCCAGTTTCATATATGCTTGCATTACCTGCATCAATGCCTGTACATAATGTGTTTCATGTTTCTTTGCTTAAGAAATATATACTTGATGCTAATCATGTAATTGATTGAAATGTGATTCAGGTGTCCTGCAAGTGCAACCTGTGTGCATATTGGACCAGAAAAGCAAACAACTCCATAATCGATCCATAGGACGAGCCTTGTTGTAATCATTTTTATGAATTGTAAATCATGTTTTGTAGGCTGGTGAACCAAGTATTGATAAGCTACTAGGATTATGTGTTTATTAGGCCAGAGAGCCTAAGTGTTAAAGGCCAGGAGCCTGTTTTTGTATATGTAATATGGAGAAAATTAATAAAGATTAAACATCGCTGTGTGCAGACCGACCACGAAGAAAGAGTGATGGGGGACTAAGCTTCCACAGGGAAGGTAAGGGAAAAAGGGGCTGAAAGGTTGGAAAGAGGGGCTAAGATTAGGGGCTTAAGTCCTTGAGAATAATATTTTATTATTATTCTAAAGCTGTGTGACAAAACATGTTTTTATCCTAAGTCCTGGGAGAGGCAACACATGCAACTCCAACATGTGCAAAAGGAGATGTATGCAGCTCCAGGAATACAAGTGTTGACCTGGGCACATGCGGTTAAAAAATGAAGCGTCAACTGAGTTGGGGGTTGGTCCTCCATTCTTGCGTTCGTCTGTTTGAACCATGTTTCCATGAGTCTAATCTTTGCGTTGATTCCTAGTCACGCAGCTCTGAAACTGGTGTTACCTGAACTGTGCATTGTCTTAGTGGTATGTTTCCATTTTCTGCCATTTGAACTACTTGATTCTGTGTTCAACCTTTGCGTTTATTGAGATGTGTCACAAACCCATGGATTGAGCCATGTCACCTGTGTATCTTGTGAGCTGAGCCTATCCTCTCTTGCAGAGTCGAGTCCGTACCCGAAATGTCTTTGGGTTGTTGCCTTCTATTTCCCGAGTGGTGTTGACTAGTTGATCTTGCTGCTATCCTCACTGTGTTGGAATTGAGTCGAAACTGGCTGAAGAACCAGGTTGTCAGGCCTATGAGCAACTCTCTCAATGTGAGAGAGTCTTCTGGGAAGTGGTTTTCTCCCAGAGAGAGTCCAACACCAACTATGGAGCTCTGAGAATTCTTGATCTGGCCTATTGTCGAGACCCAAAGAGAGAGGTGAAGCACTGATGGACTATGCTTGTGAAGGTTTATACTCCTGGGTGGAGCATGCATGTGGGGAATGAGAGTCCATGAGTAGTGGGTGTAAGAAGTCTCCTGGAGAGAATCCTTTCAGTTTCTCTGTGTTGTTTTCCTGTAACCTCAGCCTAGTCTAGGATTTCCTTGCCTTGGGTGGAGCTTGGTCCCATCTTGGGGGTGACTCACTGCTGAGCGTGCTGAGAAGCATGGTCTAAGGCTGGGAGGTTCGTGGAAGGTCTGGACGTAGTTGGTGGTGTATTACAGTTTCAAAGATAAGTATAATTATGTGTTTTAATTATGTACTTAATTAAAATGCATGTCCGTGATGATTGTAATATTATCATGTATTCCGTTGCAATGATATTTGCTGTTAGTTCTGTTTAATTCTGTATGTTAACAGTAATACCATGATTACTCTATATTGTTGGTTAAATTTCCATAAATCTGTTAATTAGATTTAATATGCATGTTATATATAAATTTATGAGAATGTTCCACATAGTAGCGTTGCCCGACCGTGGGTTTGATGGTCGGGGACGTTATAGAAGTGATCTTCGCATTGACCAACAATGTCGTTTGTCATACGACATCAAGCCATTAGAAGATGAGGTATTGTGTGATGTTTCTCCCCTTGAAGTTTGTGATGTTCTTTTGGGACAACCTTATTTATGGAAACGTCATGTTGTGTATGAGTCTAGGCCTCACAATGTTATTATTACTTTAAAAAGGAAATTGTACAGGATACCTAAGGTAGTCCCACCTAGTGCTATTTCCTTGATCTTTGCCAAGAAATGCAGGAAGTCCATTTATCAGACCGAGAAGTTTGTCTTCTTCATGATTCGCTCTAAGAGTGAGCGAAAGGTTGCAACCACATCCATGGCCTTCGCGACTGACCTCTCCATGCAACATAAGCAAGTGGATAAGGTTGTGCAAGAATACAAAGACATCTTCTCATCACCTACTGGAGTACCTCTGGACTGTCAGGTCAAGCATCCCATTGATCTGACCCCCGACGCACCACTATCAAATGGGCTAGTTTATCATTTCTCTTTGCTATAAAATGAGGAGATAAAGTGTCAAATCCAAGAATTGCTCCACAAGGGGCACATCCAACCCAATTCATCACCTTGTGGAAGCCCAATCATGTTGGTGTAGAAGAAAGATGAGACCTGGAGACTCTACATTGATTATCGAGCCCTAAACAAAATCACATTCAAGAACCGGTACCCGATTCCCCAAATCGACGATCTCCTTGATCATATCAAGGGGGCCAAATACTACAGTAAGATTGATCTAAATTCTAGCTACCATCAGGTCCCAATAGAACAAACAGATGTATGGAAAACTACCTTCAAGTCAAAAGAAGGTCTTTTTGAATGGCTGGTCATACCCTTTGGTTTGAGGAATGCCCCAACAAATTTCATGAGGTTGATGGGCGATATCCTGTGACCTTTCACTAATTTGTTTGTGGTGGTGTATCTAGATGACATCCTCATCTACATCAAGACTTGGAAATAACACTTGTAACATATTCAACAGGTTATGCACACTCTGTGACAACACAAATTATATGCCAACTTGGAAAAATGCTCCTTCGGCATGGACAGGGTCCAATACCTAGGCTACATTGTTTATGTGCATGGTGTGCATGTTGATCCAACCAAGATCCAAGTCATCCGTGACTGGCCAAACCCAACCACGCTCACTGAGCTTCAGAGCTTCTTAGGCCTTTCCAATTTTTATCACAGGTTCGTGTTGGGATTCTCCCATATTGCATGGGCCCTTAGTCAAATAACCAGAGGTGGTGGTAAGAAAAAAATTGTGTGGGGCCTATCCCAACATAAAGTGTTCGATGATCTGAACCAACGCTTGTGTTCAACACCAGTTCTCTCATTCCTTGACTTGCAACAACCCTTTGAGATCGAGACAGATGCTTCAGACTATGCTGTGGGCGCAGTCCTCACTCAGTAGAGCCATCCCATGGCCTATCATAGTGAGACACTATCCAATGTCGTCCGTAAGTACCCTACTTATGACAAAGAAATGTACTCCATTGTGTAAGAGTGTCACCAGTGGAGGCATTACATTCTCGGGAAGGAGACAATCATCCACACTAATCATAAGTTGTTGCAGTTCATGCAGACACAAGGAAAATTGCAAAATGTCCGCCATCAGAAGTGGTCCACATATTTGCAGCAGTTCCACCTCAATATCAAGTATAAAACATGAAGTACCAACTGAGTCGCTTATTTCCTTAGCCGGCCTCCAGTTGCGACACTCACCACAATGCTAGACTCTTGCGGCCATGAGACCTCTAGGTGACCCCACCTCTATGAGACGAATCCCAACTTCACCAACACCTACCAGATGTTGGGATCCAACACAACTTTCAATAATTTCCACATTTAGGACGAGATGTTGTGCCATCTAGGCCATCTCTGCATTCAATCAAGTGAGTGAGCAAATCTAATTTGGGAAGCCTACTACAGTCGGGTGGCATAACACTTTTGCGTGGAAAAGACAGTGGCATTGTTGCAATGACATTTCTGCTTGTCTAAACTTCGACATGATGTCACCAATTATATCCGGTCCTGCACTACCTGCGTTATTGCCAAACTGACCATCAAGATACAAGACCTGTACACTCCTTTTCCTACTCCTGACAAGCATTGGAAATCCATCTCAATGGACTACATGTCAGGCCTCCCTTCCACTAGGTAGGGAAATGAATGTGTTTTTGTGGTTGTTGATCGCTTTTCCAAGATGGTGATTTTGGCTGCATGCAAGAAGAGCATCACATCGAAGGACACTGTCAAGATTTTATTTAAATGAGTGAGGATACACTTTGGGATCCCACAAACCATTATCTCAGATAGAGATAGTCATATCCTTAGAACATTCTAGTTGAGCCTCTGGTCACTGCTGGACACCAAGATCACCAAGTCCACTGCCTTCCACCCCCAGACGGATGGCCAAACCGAGGTTGTCAACCAGATGATCGTGCACATCCTACACATGTACAATTCCAAGCACCCTCGCACATGGGATGAAAGTCTTCCCTATGTTCAACACAAATACAAATTAGCCATACATAGCTCAATCAACCACGTCCCCTTTCAGGTGGGGTTGATATTTCAACCATTGGGTCCCATGGATGCTGCACTACCCCTTGCGGACACCTAGGCAGACTCGTCGCATGCTCCAAATACAGCTAACAAAGCCACCCAGTTCATTGAGTGGATCCAACAAATTAGCCAATAGGTCTAGGATATTTTAAATAAGTCCAATGCTAAGTACAAGCAACGCCATGATCAACACTGGGTGCCACACCAGTTTTGGGTGGGAGACAAATTTTGGTTGCACTACCAGAAAGAACACCTTACAGGGCCTCATCAGAAGCTTTGTCCAATCTTTTATGG
The DNA here is from genome assembly GCA_009831015.1 of Picea engelmannii. Classification (NCBI taxonomy): domain Eukaryota; kingdom Viridiplantae; phylum Streptophyta; class Pinopsida; order Pinales; family Pinaceae; genus Picea; species Picea engelmannii. The sequence goes on along the minus strand of ML779055.1, from coordinate 666,228 downwards.
GCCTTACACCATTACCAAGGTTGTGGGTGACAATTATTTTGAGCTCAACCTGCCCCCCTTTCTTGGCTTGCACCCAATGTTCAATGTGGACCTCCTTCGGCCTTATTTTCCACCATTGTTGGACACCTCAGAGATAAAAAAACAATTGACACCAATAGAGCTCAAACCTGACTGCATGGAACATGCATCCACTGATAATATCATGGAAACATATGTCAAGGGCACTCACCAATAGAGGATCCAACTTTATTGGGTTGTCAAAGTTGGGCAACTCCTGCACCAAGGCAAGTGGCTCACCCGTGGCTAAATTTAGTAGAAATTTCCTCATCTGATGGGGGCACTCAACGCAATGGAGACCATTGATTCCTAAGGAGGGAGGATTGATCCAGGTGGATATCAGTGGCCAACCACATTTTCCAATTGGCTCAAAATATTTTTCTAGCAATTTTGACAATTTACTATTTTTAGCAGTTTTTAACTTCTGGGGCTAGTTTGAGGGCCTAAACAATGTTTTTTCACGACATGGAACCTCAATGATTTCTAAAGACTCTTATTGAGCCTCCTAAATGAATATCCTCTTCAATACCTTTCCAACAAGCTATCATGCACCCTAAATGGAGATCGTATGCAAAAGTTACGACCCCAGGAAGTTAACGTACTAACTTACCCCAACGAGGCCCACATGACTTTTGGTGCTTCATCTCCTAGGGTTAGGTTTTTGGATGTCTAGGGTTTTGAAATTCATATTTATTGTAAAAAGGCCTTCAGAGCCTCATTGTACTCATTTTATTGTGAATGAGCATAACCGTCACATCTCTTCTCAGAGATAAGCTTCCAACATTCTAGCAAGATTGTTTTTAGTCTCCATTTTACAGTTTTCAACATGTTTCTTATTTAATAGAAGTCAAGTTTTACTATATCTTTGTTATTGTTCACTGTTTCTTTGTGTTAAAATTATAAATCCATGGTTTTATTTCGTTCCTCTCATAAATCCAGATCATCCTCAAGCGTGTTGGTTCAATGGCCTACAAATTGGCCCTTCTAGCTACTTCCAAAATCCATCCGGTGTTACATGTTTCTTGTTTGAATAAAGTGCTGGGACAAAATTGCAGGTTCCAAACTATCCTTCCAGAACTCAATGACGAGGGCTCCCTTTGGCTCCAACTAGAATTCGTTCTCAATAACCGTGAACGTCAGCTCATGCGTGGCCAAACTATCAAGGAAGTGCTAATCCAGTGGAAGGACACGTCACCAAAGGATGCGACTCGGAAACCGTCAACCATACTTGGTAAGTGCAGACACAAACATATCTCCCTAGTTTCACCCCGAAACTAGAACAAAACAAGACAAAATATAAAACTTTCCCTAAGTTTTAATTATCAAGCATACTAACTAACAAGAGATAAATGACATACCTTTTAAATGTTGTTTGTCCTCGCTAGTGTTATCCTCACTCTGTTCCAAGACTTATGGGATGTTGAACCTGTAAAAATATAGAATCCAACGAAGTGAAAGCAACAACATATACTCAAAAAAACCTATGTATGTGATCAAGGAGTCATACAATAAAATAAGACCAATTTTATGGGAAAGAAATATATCACTGTATTAAAGAATGTGGAAGAAAGATACAACCAGATGCCTTGATGTTGTCAGGTTCCTTCCAATAGTTCCTTGCTTCCCACACACTTCTGCTCCATGGATTCTGAGACTGTAAGTTTGAGGTACTAACAATCTATCTTGACAACATCAATCAAAATTCTATCAAAACTCAGCAAGCTCCAAGCTAACTTCAAAAACCCAATCAAGCTAACTTTCTCAATGAGAAATCATCTCCTTTTATAAGATGAAAAGGATAGGGTGAAGACGTTAAGATGATCCCATGAGATCAGGGATGCGACTCAGATCCAAACCAATCGAAGGCCACCTCACCCTCGAAGCTTCTCTTCTAGAACTTTCGAGAAATTCTTTTTTTTCCTTCGTACGAAAATCGTCGCACCCTTAACACTGAGAAAAATGCGATGACGTCGTAGGCCACTGTGGTGCAACCTGTGATGATCCTACATCATCGCACACTTAACACTAAGGAAGGTGTGACGATCCCTTTTAATAAGGTTTTTACAAGGGAAAAGATGATTTTCATCTTTCTGGGAAAATGTGTCTTCATTCTTCTTCAGGGATTCAAGCCATTGATCCTTCTAAATAAAAATGACAGGCTTACACCATTAACAGTCATAGGGGTGACAAAAATAATGTGTAACTGTGAGCCCCCCAAATTATGAAGTTACAACAGAGTGATAACTGAAATACTTTGTCGAGTGTGTGTTGAGAACAAGGAACACGTCAGTCGGAAACCTGCCAACAGACAAGGAAATATAGTACAATAACATATTATCACTGAGGTAGGCATTCCCATAATCAGAATACAAGTGAATCAAAGCATAAACATCAACATGCAAAGATCGATGTCAAGTAAGACAGGTCATAGCCACCAAACATACACTGTGGATCCATGCCAATATGACTCAAATCTGAACATAGCCACCAAAAATACACTGTGGATCTATGTGTTAAAGACTCAAATTTGAACATAGACATGAGACATACACAGTGTATCTATGCAACAGTACAATCTGAATATACTCCAACGCAACCTGAATCTATCAAAAAATATCTAGGGTCTTCATCTCTAGCACTCTATAGTACGAATCTTACCATGCGAATACATGTGCTGAAGTCGAACATGGTAGAAACCACTTGATTACTGATCATTAGTGTATATCATTAACAAGTGAGAGGGAAATCACCATTAATGTCAATGACTCCCAAGGTACACTAGTACAATCCAACGGGTGTGAATTTGTGATTTGAAGTCGAACACTCGACACAATCTCTCGATCAGGGATCAATAATGAAAACCCACTGTCGAAAGTGAGGAAAACTACTATTGAGGCATGCAAGTTCCAAGCTACCAATTAGTTTCTAAGTCTAATTCTTGGATAATGAGTTGAATTCGACAGGAAAAGACTCATCATAGGAGGGCCTTAATGTATCCCCCATCAATGACACGAAACAGGTAAAAATATTTGAAGTAGATCAGAGTAACATGTGATTCAAGACCGACTCAGAGATGACCGATGCACTAGAAGGCTTAAGGACTGTAGAAATGGACGACGCAGTAGAAGGATTTCCAGGTTGAACTTCTCTTTGAACATATTGATGACACAACATCTGTCTTGGAAAGACTGACTCAACAACAAGGATCACAGATCAAATTGTAATCTTATAAAGGAGTATGATCAAGAGACAAGAAAATTTTCCAACCTAGACACAAAGTGAGTGAAAGGTGTCATGTTCAAAAATGACTCTTCCATAGAATACAAGTTTAGATACATTTCTTTCCCAATTCTCCCCCCACCATTTCTAGCGAGTACCTCTTTATTTTTACACAAGATTGAGGAGGATAACATATGCTTGAAATGTAAGCTCATCCTTTAGATGAGTCCCTCAGATTATTTTTAATGAACCCTAGGAAGGAGTGGTTCGGTCCCATATGGACCTTTCAATGTTTTTTTTACGAGTCCAAGGAAAGAAAACCCAGGGGGTTTTCATATTTAGAGAGTCTAAAAAAATCTTAAAGAAAACTCCAAAATTTCTTTTTTTGTAAAGTAGTCTGATGAGACCGAAAAAGAGATAAACTATCTCTCAACAAACATTTTCTTCAAATACTTTAATGAGCATGAAAAGAACAAGATTGCTCAACAATATTTTCATGTTTAGGGAGTTTGAAAACAACTTAAAGGGAACTCCAAGGGATTCCTTTTTTGTATAACCTCTATGAGTTCGAAAAAGTGATAAAATTATACTCGGTTACATTCTCATTGATTTATGAGCATGAGAAAGAACAAAGACTAAGATCGTGATTGTTTTCATTTTTACGCAAACTTAAAACAAAACAAAACTATGCTTGGGATAGATTTTATTTTTACACAAGCTTAAAACTAAACAAAACTATGCTTGGTTCTGGTTTCATTTTTACACAAGCTTGAACTAGAGGAAACTATGCTTGAAGTAGGTGGTTTCATTTTTACAAAAGCTTGAACCAAAGTAAACTATGCTTGCGACTTCCCAACGCATTATCCAGGGATGGTTGGTACTTAGCCCCCAAATTAAGAAGCTAGTGGCTCAACTTCAGCATGAAGTTCAGAGGCTATAAGCATTACCCCCCAAGCTTCATCTCATTCAATGACACGAGCGAATAAAATGAAGCTTCAAATACTATACGTAACAAAGTACTTGACTCGATCGAAGAGTGGATAATTCTATTTCATTTTTGTAACGAGCTTTCCATAGAGAAGAAAAAACTATGCTCAAGAATCCAGGTTCAATCCCCAGACCTCCATTTCATTTTTTAACGATCTTGACACAGAAACAGGAAATATGCTCGAGACGGGCTGTTTTATTTTTTAGTGAGCTTAACACAGGAGGAGAATTATGCTCGTAACTTTTGTTTCATGTTTTAACGAGGTTGTCACAGAGATGCAAAAAACTATCCTCGTAAGCTCTGTTTCATTATTTAACGAGGTTTCCACAAAGATGCAAAACTATTCTTGTAAGCTCTGTTTCATTATTTAACGAGGTTTCTACATAGATGCAAAACTATCCTCGTAGCTGGTTTCATTTTTTAACGAGCTTGAAATAAGAAAACCATGCTCAAATATGCTTTCATTTTTTAATGATCTTGAAATAAAAAAACCATGCTCAAAACTCCTTTCTTGATCATAGCTTCCAAGAGGACAATGCTACGGAAGGAAACCATGTCATGGGACAAAAATTGGTCATGGATTCCAAGAGATATTCACTCGATGGAAGAAACACACTTTGGAAGGAACACTTGTCAAGGGTCTCTATAGGGGTAAGGAGGCCAGACTCCAATAGCCCTATCGAAGAGATCACCATGTCAACTACCAGATCTAAGTCATAAAAGATAGAGCTTACAATGAGAGGCTCATCATAATCAACAACTGAAGGCATGGGAGACAACACAACATAATTGACCTATGGCGGGGGTGAATCTGTCTACATATATAAACCATCTAGGGAGGTCATTGAGTTGATGTTCAAGTCAGGGACAACAAATGAAAGTTGATCAATAGTCACAATTCTTCCATCATGAGGGAAATATATCACACGAAAAAGAGTGGACACGATAGCTTTTATGGCATAGACATAATCTTGCCCAAGGAGTAAATTGAAATCCAAGGGGTATTGGACTACCATGACATCAATAAAGACAATTTTCCCTCCAAAAGTTATGGGAAACTGAGGAAGGGTCCCTAAAGGTTGACTGGTTCTTTTGTTGAAAGCTAATAGATTATGGGTAACCGACACAAGCTAAGAAAATCCTAAAGCCTGCCAAGCAACAGAGGACAAAATACTAACGGACAAACCTTCATCTATCAATGTCTGAGGAACGTCCCAACCGCAAACTTGTACTATAATATTGAAAGGAATGTGAGAGGGAAGACGAGGTCTAGTTAGTGCACCCCAATAAAAAAGGATGGCCTCATTACTTGGAGGGGGTTTCGCGGGAGAAGGAGGAAATCCCCCTAGCACGATAGATTCAATATCAACGAGAAAAACATGAGCAATATCAGGTGTACTCTCTAGCGGGAGAGTAGGATCAACCAATGAAGGGATTAGATCGACCACTTGGGTTTCATTCTCCAAGGGGAGAATGGGGTTGACGGATGGAAATGGATCGACCGCTTGTTTTTCACTGTCTAACGGGAGAGTGGGTTCGACTGAAGATGGGATTGGAGCAATCACATTGTCAACTAGTTCAATTAAGGATGTGACCAGATTGACTACATGATAAACCATACTAACTAATGAAGGGACCAGATTGATCATTTCATCAACTACAAGTGGGTCGAGAGTAAGCTTGCGATAAGAAAGTGGAAGTTGAGGATGGGAAACAATCATGTCTTCGAGGCTTCGTCCATACGAGGGAAAAGGTGAGTTTGATGACTCCCTTCGCATAACCTACATGGGAACTTGACTCTACTTTTCTTCTTCCCAATGGTATCCTAACTAGTTGACGGGAGGTCATCAACATGTTGTTCAGAGGCTGATGACATGGGTTGGCGAGGGTGTGTAGACCATGCTTCTATAACCTTGGATAGACCAGGGAAATCCTTAAGAAGATGGCTACCCTTACAAAGCCTGCAAGGGTACTTGGGCTAACGGGTTGTTTGGGTGATTATGGTATCATCAACACTCCCAGTATGATTATCAATAACAGGTTGTTTTCCGACATGTCTAGTAGTGGTTGGAAGTTTAGACCCTTGTTTATTTTTCTTCTTCTTCTTACCCATCGAGTTACTAGATTCAAAGATTTTACTCAGCAAAGAAGATGAAACATAAGAAGACCTTTCAAGTGGAGAAGGTGAAGGAGCTCTTACTGGTGAGGATCAACATGAGTTTGATGTTCTCCGGGGGAAGTGCTTTCAACCGAAGCACTTGCTGCATTTAGGATTACTTGAGTGGAAAACAACCATACCGGTAATCCAATTGTGAGACCTGGAAGGCTCAAAGTAGTGATGTAAGGAGGACCAATGTTTCTGTAAGAAGGAAAAACAAAAAGGCTCCCTCGGAGCAAGGGTTGCTTCATTGGTCGTTCCGGTAACTGATGCCATAAATATAGATCCAACTTAAGCCCTACAAGGGAAAACAAATAACACATGCTAAAAATCTAGTAAGCAAGCAAGAAAACAAAACTTCCCATGATGAAACCACTAGTTGGTGATGAAATCCAACATCGCGAGATCAATATAGGAAGGGGCTGGGATAGAACGGGTGGATCAGTTACGTTGGCGACCTTATTAACGGACTTACGTCTTGGTGCAAGCTTCCACACAATAATCATGGATTTACCCTCCAAGGAGCGTGAGTGAGTTTGACCAACGTTTGTTCCAGGTAAAATGAAGACTTCCCTTCACCGTCACCTTGTGCAAAGACCCTAAAGATTATGGCTACTAAGGTAACCAATTTGAAGTCAACCTCTAGGCGGGTACAGTCGATAGTCGAGTCCGAACGTATGGGAAAGATAACAAGTCTGAAATCCTTCAAGAGAATTGAGGACAAGCGGACCGGTAGAACTCCAGAGGACCCCAAATGGATTCAGAATTCATGAAGCACCTAGACCAAATGAAGACAGTTGGACCTCAAGAAGAACCCCCAATATATGATCTGACTACTACGAATGGTTAAACCGTGAAGGGATAATCTTTGTGTCTCTCTCGAACCCGACCTCGTGTGTAACCCCTGTGTGAGAGGGGGATCCTAGCTATGCTTATACGAAAATTGGATTTGATTTCCCTATTGAAAGATGCTAATTTTGTTTGACAACTTTGGAAAGTTATCCTTTCAACCTATTCCAAAGCTCTACAACCTAAGCTAATGTAGGCTTGCTACCATAAAATGTAAAAATGTCTAATCAATTTTTATAAGCATTTTATTTTAAGTCTATTGTTACTCAAGAGGAAAATGGTGTGGACTAAATGATATTTTGACCAACTCTAAACAATGCAAAGAAATGAGAATGAAAATATTTCACTTCGATGAAAGTTATATTATGAGAAGGAGAAAACGTTTATCATTCCCAAATGCACAATGTCGCAAAAATTTATTAAACTCATCTATATCAAGATCTTCAAGAAATGAGCCAAAGAGACTGTACACCAATACACGATTCTTGGCCAAAAAATGTCAAAAATCATGCAATTTCGCTACTTCAAATGCAAGGATGCCCCCAATCTAATGCAAAGCAAGATTTTTTTTTTTCAAAGATAGCTAAAAGCAATAGAAAATCTCTCTAAAACAAAGAAACCCAAACAAATTTTCTCTTTTAACACAAACTATTCAGAAAAAGAAGTGTTCTTTCACTAAACAATTCTAAAGAAAAACAATGCTTTGTAACTGAAAGACACTCAAAGAAAGAGATCAGATATTTCAAAAGAAAACAAGCTAAAACAAAACAAAGATGGCTAAAAATAGATCCAAAGTTTTCAAGCAGACTGTAATCAAACCTAACAAATCACCCCAAACACTTATCATAGATCCAGGCAGGGAAACCCATCAAAAAATACAAATTTTCACAAAATCGTCGTGGGCTACCAGCCAACACAGTGCGACGATCCTAGATCGTTGCGGGCCAGAGAACAGTACAGTGCAACGACGTCGCACTGTGTCTAAAATCAGAGTGGGTCGATCATAGATCGTCGCACTGTCTCTCAAAGTAGTTTGCGACGATCAAAGGAAAAAAAGAAAAATAAAAAGCATGAAGGTTTTCCAGTGAAATTAAACAGTCAGAGAGTCAATCTGGATCTCCCAGTGACTCAGAAAACAGAACCCAGACAATCAAAGCAAAAAATCAAGACAAACTAGGAAAACAATCTGTCCCTAGTATGGTCGCCAATTTTGTTATCAGACATATCGGTAAGTGCAGACACAAACATATCTCTCTAGTTTCACCCCGAAACTAGAACAAAACAAGACATAATATAAAACTTTCCCTAAGTTTTAATTATCAAGCATACTAACTAACGAGAGATAAATGGCATACCTTTTAAACGTCCTTTGTTCTCTCTAGTGTCATCCTCACTCTATTCCAAGACTTATGGGATGCTGAACCTGTAAAAAGACATAAGCCAACGAAGTGAAAGCAACAACGTATACTCAACAAAACCTATGTATGTGATCAAGGAGTCATACAACAAAATAAGACCAATTTTATGGGAAAAAAATATATCACTGTATTAAAGAATGTGGAAGAAAGATACAACCAAATGCATTGATGTTGTTAGGTTCCTTCCAACAGTTCCTTTCTTCCCACACACTTCTGCTCCACGGATTATGAGACTGTAAGTTTGAGGTACTAACAATCTATCTTGACAACATAAATCATAATTCTATCAAAACTCATCAAGCTCCAAGATAACTTCAAAACCCCAATCAAACTAAATTTCCCAATGAGAAATCCTCTCCTTTTATAAGCTGAAAAGGATAGGGTGAAGAGGTTAATATGATCCCATGAGATCAGGGATGCAACTCAGATCCAAACCGATCAAAGGCCACCTCACCCTCGAACCTTCTCTTCTAGAACTTTCGAGAAATTCTTCTTTTTCCTT
>ML779055.1:629579-650976 GCA_009831015.1 Picea engelmannii | reverse complement strand
GGAAGATCATCCAGGTCTTCCATCATTCTTCATTGATTCCGAAGTGCTCCTATATTTCGGGTATTATCTTTTAGTTGCTTATTTGTATTCCTGCTAAGATCCTTTTGTCTTTTGATCTAGCCGAGTGTTGTTATTTAATTCAACCACAGTTGCTTATTTGTATTCTGGCTAAGATCCTTTGTCTGTTGATCTAGTCGAGTATTGTCAGTTTATTCAGCTGCATTCGGCCATTTTTTAATCCACAGAGATATCATAATACAAACTTTGCAGTCCTTTGTCGCGTTTATTATTTGTATAATCATTTATATGCTGTAAACCTTTGATCCTACACAGACATTAGCAGCGTTTCCTAGACTAGCCAAGTCAGGAACATTTCAATGAGTCATTAGTTAGTAAGATATGTTTTCTATGTAATAAAGGTTGGCATTGGTTAATAAGGCCTATTAAATAAATGAGAATAAGTCAATGTAAGAAGACCTAATACAAGCTTCTGCTTCTAGAAAGATCTTCCTCTATAAGTTTCCTTAAAAGGTAGAATTAGTATAAATAAGAGTATGAGGTATTGGATATTTTGTCTTGGAGATTTTTGTAATAGAGCTCTGCTTTGCTGAGGTTGCCTCCTAGAAGAACATTGCTATCCTTATTAAAGGTGCTATTTTTGATATTATTCTAATAATGTTCTGGATATATCATTGCTCTTCTGCCATTGCTTGCTAAATATTTCTGTTCTGCATATTATGTTATATATGGAATATTGCATTTTCCATAGGAATAGCCCTTTGCTAATTTGGTTCGTGAGGTTTGGTCAACTCAACAGGGGCAAGGTGTGGAGGGAGCACAACAAAGACTGACAATGAAGCTAGGTTTTCTAAAAAACAAGGTAAATAAATGGATTGTGGACAAGAAAAAAATTGATCAACAATTACTAGATGATATTGAAGGGGAGATTGCGGCTCTATCAATTCAAAACACAGAGATTTCTCTTCAAGATTTTCCTTTAGATCGTTTGAAAACTCTAGAAACAAACAGGAACAAGATATTGATGGCAGAGGAGGAGCTTTGGTGACAAAAAAATAGGGCAATCTGGATACAGTCAGGGGACAAAAATATGAAGTATTTTCACAGATATGAAATCTATAGACAAAATAAGAAACACTTGTGGGAAATAAAAGATGAAAAGAATAATTTACACATAGGACAGGAGGCCATTAATAAAGAAGCGGTAAGACACTTCAACTCATTCTACAAAGAATCCAAGCACAATGCGATTGTGGAGCAGATTGCTTCTGTGTGCCGGTATCCAAGGCTAGTAAAGGAGGAGGGCATGCTGTCTTTAGATAAACAATGTACAAAGGAGGAAGTGTTAGAGGTTCTTAGGGGTATGAAAGAAGACAAGAGCCTTGGTCGAGATGGCTGGACCGTGGAGTTCTTCCTTTTTTTCTTTGAGGTGATAGCAGACGATCTCTTAGAGGCGGTGGAGGAATCCAGACTTTGCGGTGTGGTGAACAGTTCCATAAACTCAACCTTCATTGTTCTGATTCCAAAGGTGAGTGGTCCAGTTTCTTTTGGTGATTTCAGGCCGATTGCATTGTGTAATTTATGTTACAAAGTCATCACAAAGATAATCACAAACTGGATCAAACCGATTTTATCAAGGACACTATCTGAGGAACAATTCGGGTTTCTAAAAGGCAGACAATTATGGATGCGATTGGTACAGCCCAGGAATGCATTCACAACATAAAAGGAAAAAAGTTACAAGCTCTATTTTTAAAAATTGACTTGAAAAAAGCTTATGATTGTATAAGTTGGGATTTCCTGCGAATGGTTCTCCTTCAGTGCGGATTCGACCTAAGCTTAACTAGGTGGATAATGGGCTGCATATCATCGACGAATTTTGCATTTCTTATAAATGGGGAACCAACAAAATTCTTTAAAAGTGGAAGGGGACTCAGGCAGGGGTGCCCGCTATCTCCTTTGCTCTTCCTTCTGGTTCTGGAAAGCCCAAGTTTAGAGTTAAAAAAAGGTCAAGAGGATGGATTAATTACATGAATTAAGGTATCTAGTTCAATGAAGATTATCCATCTACTTTTTGTAGATGATATTCTGATAATGTCCAAAGCCTTGATCACTGAATGGGCTGAGATTCATAGGATTCTCCTCAGTTTCTGTAATTCAACAGGGCTAGTAATCAACTCTCAGAAATCGACATTTTATCAATCTGGGACTCAACAAGACGTCTTGGATTCTATAAAATCCTCCTTCTTGTTTAACATAAAAGAGTTGTCTAATGGATTTAATTATCTTGGATATTTTTTAAAAATTGGCAGGTATAAAGTGGAGGAATGGGAATGGCTAGTTGCCAAATATGAAAGACATATCAGCCATTGGTGCAATAAGTGGCTGACCCTGGGTGGATGCCTAGTCTTGATAAAGGCGGTTTTGGAAAGTCAGCCAGTATACTGGCTGGCTTTGGCCAATATCCCCTCCTCGGTTCTAGTAAAAATTCGTAAATTGGTTTACGAGTTTTTATGGAATGGGAAAAAACAAAGGAAAGGGTATCATCTGTGCAGCTGGAGGATCATCACGTGTCCGAGGAAGTTTGGGGGATGGGGGTTGAGAAACTTGGACAGTTTCAACAAAGCAATGATGGTTAATACCCCGTGGAGAGGGTTGATGCATGAAGGGCTCTGACAAAGAGTGCTAAAAACTAAATACTTTCCCGGTGTATTTGTGGCTTGTTGGCTTCGTAGGGTTCTGTTGGGAGGAGCAAAAGGATCTCCGACTTGGAGATACCTTCAAAGATCTTTACCTATTTTATTGCACTGGTTGGCGTGGTGTCCGAGCACGGGGGAACTGATTAGGATTGGCAAAGATCAGATTCTGGGAATGGGGGATAAAGCAATGTTATCAGATGAATTGATCTCTTTCTTAAATCAGCAAGGCATTTATTTATTTTTTTATCTCAGGGGAGCATGGATGCAAGATAGGATGTGATGGGACAAACTTGGATCAAAAGTGCGGAGTTGGGTATCGAGGGTGATCTAGCTACTGAATGACATACCTACAGGATTAAACTTATAGATCAGGGGGTGCTGCTGAAAAGAAAACCAGATACTCTTATGTGGACATGTGGGGATACTACAGGAAGTATCTCGGTAAAAAGCATATATGAGGCAATTGAAACTAAAAAGAATTATTTGGCGATTGGCGGATGGAGAAAAGCCTTATGGACGTGGCCAACTCCTATGAAGCTAAATTTTTTTACATGGCTATTGAATGAAAACAAGATTTTAACCTGGGAGATTTTACAGTGAAGAGGCTTCGCTAGTCCTGGCCGATGCATACTTTGTAATATGAATTTAGAAACATGTATCCATTTGTTCGCTGAGTGCCCTTTTACTCGAGCAGTGTGGCAAAGCATTTTGATAAAACTAAATTTAATGGGCACATAGACGGGGATCTCCTTAAAAAATGTTTTAACAATTGGAGATTAAGGTGCTCAGATTACTTCACACTCCCATTATATATCTGCTGGAACATATGGACAAAGAGGAATCTAGCAATTTTTGAAAATGGGGATCCCTCGATACATAAAGTGGCCTTCCTGTCGACTTTACACGCGGCTGAGCATAGGAAACCTACCAAACAAAAGAAATTTAGGACAAAGGCGGTGAGATGGGTGTGGGATGGACCGGTAGGCTGGTTCGATGGAGCAATGGCTACAACAGGGACCAACAGTGGAGCAGGTGGAATTCTCAAGATCAATGAGTTCAGGACTATCCATTGGTTAATTAACTGTGGTCCGGGGACTAATAACCGATCAGAGTTGATGGGAGCCTGGGCTCTACTAACCCTGGCTTCTCGCCTTGCTATCTCAAATCTCTCGGTCATGGGGGATTCTAAGATAGTAATTGATTGGTTATCTGGAAAGGGCTGCTTACAGGTGATAGCATTGGAATGCTGGAAGGAAAGATTCACAGAATTGATAAAAAAATTTCAAAGTATTTCATTCAAGCATATATTCCGGGAAGATAATTCAGACGCGGATAGATTATCTAAAATGGCCATGTTAAAAAATCCAGGATCGATCGAATACTTTAAGGTTGAAGCTGGCCATGTAGGGCCTCACTAGTTCTTAAATTTATATTAGTCTTATGTGTGTATTAGTGAACAACAAGTGTGCTATTGCTGTTTTTTGCAAAGGGACAAAATGCTAGGAGTTTCCCGATTGGAAGCCTTTTACTGCTATGCCGAGGAGATTCTATGAGATGGGAATCTCTCGGTTTATGTAATAGGGATGGACAACGTCCAATTTTTCTCTTCATGTGTGTGGCATGGGAAGCTTTAGGGGCTCTGGGAATCTTAATATCAGTCTGTATTGTAACAATTTATGTAACAGGGTTGGGCAACGTCCAATTTTTCTCTTCCTGGGTGTGGCATGGGAAGTATTAGGGGCTCTGGGAATCTTGATTTCAGTCTGTATTGTAACAATTTATATTTCCATAATATAAAGCGACTTTTTCTGTGGAAAAAAATGAAACTAGGAATAATATTATTATAACCAACCTTTTAATGAAAGCTTAATATGCCAAACATGTATTCATCTTGAGTTTAAGTGCTAAAAATGTTGAGTATACAGTGAATATCTTCCATGGAAAAGTAACTTTAGAGTGAAGATTTCCATATTCGAGGGGAATGAACTCAGAATTCGAAGATGACACTCAGCGCACATATGCCTAATCCTATGTTCGATTTCTTGATGAACAATATCAGAGTTTCCACGAATACATGGCCTGCTATGCTATTCGTAGAGTCACTCATTCTCGTCCCTTTCTATCATATTCATCGATCATGGCTTCCCCGGCTTCAACCATGGACGAGCAACTCATTCCACCGTATTCCCATATCAAAACATGTGTTACTCTCAAGCAGGCTTGCACCAACGTCAAATCATTGAAGCAATGTCATGCCCAAATGCTCATAAAAGGACTCGAACAAAACATACTGTTGGCAACTAAACTTGTGAACGTGTATGCCATGTTTGACAGAATGGCGAATGCACGGCAAGTGTTCGATAGAATTCGTAAACGAAACGTTTTCCTGTGGAATGCGATGATCAGAGGCTATGCCTGGAACGGTCCCTGGGGAAAAACCTTAATGCTTTATTATGAAATGCAGCGAGCTGACATAGAGCCAAACAAGTTTACTTATCCTTTCTTACTAAAGGCTTGCACCGCGTTATTGGCTCTGCAAGAGGGCAAGCAGATTCATTCTCAAATAATAAGAAGTGGACTTGAATCGGATGTTTTTGTGAGCACTGCTTTTGTTGATTTGTATGCGAAGTGCGGAAGTTTAGAGGATGCACGCTTAGTATTTCACAGAATGTCTCAACGGAATTCGGTTTTGTGGAACACCATTATTGCAGGATCTGCCCAGAATGGGTTTGATTACGAGGCTTTGGAGTATTTCCATCATATGCAACTGGAAGACATGAAACCCAATGAAGCGACCATATTAAGTGTTATTCAGATTTGTGCCGGGTTTGGAATTCTGCAACAGGGGAAGGAAATCCATGGTTATGTGCTGAGAAATGGATTTGATTCAGATGTCTTTGTGGGTACTTCACTCATAGAGATGTATTCTGAATGTAGGGGGATAGAAAATGCAGGCCATGTGTTTGACAAAATGTCTATAAGAGATGTGGTGTCCTGGAATATGATGATTGCAGGGTATGCTGAGAATGGATGTGCGAATGAGGCCTTCAGACTCTTCAGGAAAATGCAACTGGATAATATCACACCCAACTCGATCACCATGGTAAGTTTACTGCCAACATCTGGTAATTTAGAAGCTCTGAAACAAGGCAAGTGTATCCATGGTCACATAATTAGAAGTGGATTTGAGTCAGATGTTGCTGCGGGGACTGCACTTTTTGCTATGTATGCCAAGTGTGGGGATATCGAGATTGCCCGGCAGTTCTTTGACAAAATGCTTGAAAGAGATGTGATCTCATGGAATGCAATGGTTGCAGGATATGCACAGAATGGACATGCTAATGAAGCCTTGACACTCTTCTATCAGATGCAAGACTTTGATGTGATGCCCAATTCAGTCACGATGGTGAGCGTGCTCCCAGCATGTGGCTATCTAGCAGCTCTGCAGCAAGGTAAATGGATCCATGATTATATAATTAAAAATGGGTTTGACTCAAATGTTTCTGTATTGAATTCACTTATAGCTATGTACGCCAAGTGTGGGAGTATAGATATTGCTCGTCAAGTCTTCGACAAAATATCTAGAAAGAATGTAGTTTCATGGAATGCTATGATTGCCGGATATGGAATGCATGGGCATGGTAGTGAGGCCCTTTCACTTTTTTCTCTGATGCAACAAGTAGGCATGAAACCAAATGATCACACCTTCATTAGTGTTTTGTCTGCTTGCAGACATTCAGGTCTGGTGGATGAGGGACGGCGATACTTCAGTAGCATGATTCACGATTATTGCATCACACCCAGGTTAGAGCACTATGCATGCATGGTTGACCTTCTTGGTCGTGCAGGGCATCTGTATGAGGCACATAACTTTATCAAAACGCTGCCAGTGAAGCCTGATGCTAGCGTGTGGGGAGCCTTGCTTGGTGCGTGCAGAACTCACTGCAACACTGAGCTAGGAGAGCATGTTTCAGAACGCCTTCTTGAGTTAGAGCCTGATAATGCTGGGAACTATATATTACTCTCTAACATGTATGCTGCTGTTGGAAGATGGGAGGATGTAGCGAAGGTGAGGACAGTCCTAATTAATAATGGGTTGAAAAAGTCTCCAGGTCGCTCCTGGATTGAGATTGAGAATACAGTTCATGCATTCCTTGCAGGAGACCAATCACATGACCAGTCAGAAGAGATCCAGAGAACGTTGGAAAGCTTAACTGGACAGATGAAGGATGTAGGGTATGTGCCTGACAAGAGCTTTGTCCTGCATGATGTGGAGGAGGAGGAGAAGGAATACATCCTTTGTAGCCACAGTGAAAAATTGGCCATTGCTTTTGGTCTTATTAAAACAATCCCTGGTACACCTATTCATATTACCAAGAACCTCCGAATATGCGGTGATTGCCACAGTGCTACCAAGTCCATCTCGAAGATTGTCAAGAGAAAGATTATTGTGAGGGATGCAAACCGTTTCCATCATTTTGAGGATGGATCATGTTCATGCGGGGATTATTGGTAGCACAAATTGTAACAAACATGAAAAATGGTTACAAACTTATTCATTGAACTTATTCAAGCAAGCACGGAGGTTGTAGCTGCTATTATTGTTCTACATGTAATCAAATGTTTGAGATCTTAGGTGCTATTGTTTCATGATACAAGTAGTGATGTAAATTGACCTACATATACTTACCGATATATTAGAGCTATTGGACATTTGATGTTTTGGATAGTATTTTTGATGGAGGGCAGGAACTTGCATGTTAGGAAGTATGCATTTGCTTATTTAAATGTGAAGTAAGAGTCCACTAGAGTCATCACTCAAAATGTTCATCAAGAGTTTTTTTAATGTGTTTGCATTATGTTAGGATATTTACATGCTTAGGAGTTAGTTAAGATCAACTTGGTCTAATGTGTCTTTCGGTATAGTGTGTTTCTTTAGAGTGATTTTTTAGTATGCATTTGTAGTTATGTAATATGACGGTCATGATACATTCTAGACATAAAGTGATCCGACGGTTCATATTCTCTTCGATACTAATAGTTATATTGATCCGTGGCTTAACACCCGATTGGTCCATGATCTCTATTTAAAGAGCATGGAGAGTCATTTGCTGATGTTCGATTGTGAAAAACTAATATATAAATTTTTTCCTTTTGCATTAATGTATTGCCTCAAGTGGTTTCGTTCGTCGAGGTTGTGGACTGTTTCTCTCTTTGAGGGTTTTAACCACGTAATACACTGGTGCACTGATGTTTGACATGTTTATGTGAGCGATTGCTTAAGGTGTTCGACCTATGTGGAAATACCCTGTTTGTCGAACACATCATCTAAATCTAAAAAATATGAATGAAATAAGACAAAGTCAATCTAGATTTTGAACTAGGAGAAAGGTCTGAGCAAGAAAGAGTACTGTATTTTCTCTGTTGTGATTTATTCTATCTTTTACTAGTAATCATCTCTCAAATTATTTCAATGTATATTTGTTTATATGGCCGCTAACTTGCACCTTGAATATTTCATTGTTTCACAAATATTGTGGCTAACTCGATCAGTTTGTGTGTGAAATTGGTTTTGAATGCTCTGCTTCAAATTCCATTGCATGACTTGGGTTGCTATTGCATGGTTTCGAAGGTACCTCATGTTCAAACAATGAATCCTTTCACGCTACAAAAGGTATCCACTCTTTCTCAACCTTTGTTTTGGCCTAGTTGTATATCCTGACAATGATGGTTCTACAAATTGTTTGTTGTAAATCATAAAGCAGATTTCCTTCCTCATTTCTCCTAGGCCCTTGAATAAATCAATTGACCCTTCTATCATGCTAACACTAAGAATGTCCAATTAAAGCGAATGTCATCGATGTTGTATTCTCTCTTGACTCTAGATTTTGAAGTGTAAAGGGAGAGATACATGAGGTACCTTAGTTAGCGTGAAAGGATTCATGAGGTACCTTTTGTAGCGTGAAAGGATTCATTGCGTGAAAGTCCGACTAATGACCACAAAAGTAGGTCAAAGGGACTGCTAAGTACAATGATGTCAATATGATGCAGGAGTACCAAAAGGTCTCCTATAAAAGGCAAGATGTAGAAAGTAAAGTGCAATAAAGGTAGAGTAGTAGAGAGTGAGATCAGCTCCGAGGCATGAAGAACCCTCGACCTCGAGCTCAGAGACCTGTGCTAATGATGAAATGGACTGTAGGGGAAGATCTAAGGACAAGAGAAGCCAGAAGAAGAAAATTGATAGCGATGTATTGGTTTCTTAATATGGGGAATATTATACGAACATATTGAATATTCACATCTATAAAGAAACATACATACACAATATAATGTAAAGGAATTTAGATATGTAAATTCCCATTTGAAAGGGATTTTTTTGGTAAAAGTTAAAACCAATAGGTATCCACCCTTAGTTTCTTTGAAGATTGATGAAACTTTATAGTCTTCCCCCATTGTGTTTGCTGGGCTCTCCAAAGTAATACCTTGGGAAATACTTCTGCACTTTTTTACGAGAATGAGTTCCTAGAATGAGGGATCAATTTTTTTAGTTGCAACTATCTTTATTAGTCTTATACTCTTACGTGCAATTTTGGGACTCCGCAAAAATTGTATCATCTATTCTTTCTATGGATTAATTTTTGGGGTATTTTGAGTTCAACTATGGCACACATACTTGGTGAATTATACCTTAGTATGTTATTGCTTTTGGTTTCATCATTTTGTAGTTCACTATGGTTCATTAGATGCTCAACCATAATGTAACTAGCTTGGATTCATACCACTCTTTTTGAACGTTAGTTATTAGTTTGGATGATGTGGAAAACATACACACTGGAAGATGAACGATTTTTCTCTCTCTATTATCCAGGTATGTCTATGTTCCAACATATTGATAATTGAATGAGAGAATGAAGTTGGAGTCTCTTAGCATGATATTGTGGAAGTTACTATTGTGTATCAATGATATAGTTGCAAAGATATTGTCGATAGTTAGACTAGTCAAAATCCGATATTATTAATTTGTTTTAAAACTTTGTATGGATAAAATGCAAACATTTTGGGGGGCATTTAGTGCAGACTCTTCCTTTTGTTATGTCCCACTAACATACAATGGCTTTCCATCCATAGGAAGTTTTCACCAGACATTGTCTAGTTTTTGCCTAGCAATAGAACTTTCTTCCTTCAAAGAAACTATTCATGTATGCAAATCCTCATTATCTAATGTCTCCTGCATAATTCCTGGGTTTGTTAAAAATTGAACATAACACAAAGAAAGATAACCAATCCAGTTACCTAGTTTACTCTTGAAGATCATTAAATCACTAATCTGTTAGAATATGGGAGGATACTCAACATTTGTATTGATGTTTTTATTGTCATCATCAGCCTTATCAAGTTTTACTTGGTCAACCCTTATGTGTGGGTTCTTAGATGGACTTTTATCAATTCCTCCTATCATCCATGTAGTTGTTGACTTTCTTTCGAATTCATCCCAAAAAGTTCTTTCCTAGATATTTTCCACTTTTTCATTAAAGAATACATCTCTACTTTCATAGACCTTTCTACTTCCAAGATTGAAAAATTTGTATTCATTCAGTGCATTGGTATATCCAACACCTTTTCAGCTTCTTGACAAACTTATACCTCTTCAATATCATAGGGACCATCACGTTTACATCACATCCAAATAATTTTAGATAAATAAGAGAATGCTTCTTACCTAACGAAGCTTCCTTTCAGGTACTATCCTTCCAATTAACCATCAATAACTAATTTATCAACATGTTCCTATGCCATTAAACTCTTTGCATTCTTATACAATATTATTTTCTTCCTCTAGGAAATTCTATTCTATTGTGATGCATTCAAGATCAAGATTTTGTCTAGGAATGCCATCCTTGTAGAACTACCCAAAACTCAAATAAAGCATTGATGAAAAATTGGCATCGACAAAAAATTGTAGAGGGTCCAGACATTAGGACATCGAAAAACATTGGGGAAAAAATTGAGAAAATCAGCGAAGCGTGACAAGCATTAAAAAATACAAAACAAATTCATTTTTTTTCAATTTATTTAATATATAAACCAACAACAACATCAAATAAGCACATTGGCACATAAATATGGAAAAAACACTATGTGTGTGTGTGTGTGTGTGCCAAATGATACATCAAAGTCGATACTAAATCTTGATAACTGTCCAATCAAGGACTCAAAAGTGGACAACCAATACAAATTGACATCAATATATATATATATATATATATATATCATCATCATCATCATCATCATGAGTACTATACAATGACAAATCTAACAATGTGCTATCAATTCCCTCTCCCCCTTTTATGGGAAAAGGTCATGGGTCATTTGCCACTAGAAGGTCCTGCATCATTCATCTAATGGCCACTGGTGGGTGTATGTGTACCAAACTATTTAGAACTTGTGTTGAGGCTGCCACATCACCATCCTTAGTATGGAAGTCCTCCTCCTCCCGTAACAACTGTGGATCATCCCCCTACTCCTTGCACCTAATATTACTCCTCAAACTACTCAAGTGCCTTCTTTGTAATAGACATCTCATAATTTGATTGCCTTCCTTGTAATAGGCCTTTGTTGAGCTAGCAACATCCCCCTATACTATTTTAACTTTCAACACCTAATGAAATAAAAATAGCACGGGTCCCCTCCTCTTTTAGATTTCCAAGCCTTCATGAACTTTGTTATGTGTTCATTTTCTTTACTTTAAAACATCTCCTGAAATTTACTTTGGTTCTTTTCCTTTGAAAGTCACTAGACTCCTCAAAGGATGATTTTGATATTTTCCTAAGCTTAAGCAAGTTGTTTTTGCCCCTTAGAATTTTTCCAAAAAATTGCACAATTTGTTTTTCCGCATCTTACAGAAAGTTGCTTGCTTGCATTGTATTGCACTCAAACTACCTCATTTGCGACATAGTTTATATTGCACCTAAATGTCTTTTTGTTGTGACTTATCGCATCACTCCAAACTTCATTCGGTTGCAACATATCGCATCACCACAAACTTTACTTCATTGTGACATATCACACTTCCACAGACTTTTCTTCATCATAACAAAGGAAAATTTCTAAGTGAAATCTTTAGCATCCTTCTTGTTATCACATTCCACAAAAGTTTCTTTCCTTGCAACATATTTCACAAACCAAAAGTTTCAATTTATGTGACATATCGCACAGATCGAAGTTTTTCTCCTTTGCGGTGTTTCACACAAAAATAATTTTTTATGTGATATTTCGCACTTGCCTGAATTTTTACCTTCCGCGACAACTTTTCTTTATCACATTGCACCAAAAGTTATTTTCGTGCAGCACATTGCACTTTCTCAAACTTTCCTTCACCACAACGACTTCTCTTTATTGCACCACACCGAAGTTTCTTTTCGTGTGATGTCACATCACGTTAAAGTTTTTGTTTGTGTGACAAATTTTTTGTCGCACCGCATTGAAGTTTCTTTTTGTGCAAGATGTTGAACCACATCAAAGTTTATGTTCGTGCAATAGAATTTTTATCCCACTGAACCAGAGTTTATTTTCATGCGATGCACCAATATGACCCTTAATGTGATGATTTCTTGAAGGAGGTCACCAATAACATATGAGATAAAAAAAAATAATCCTGATTACTTTCTCCCTACAAGTATATTGTTCCTTTGAATGACTAACAATACTAAAATACAATGTTGTTGACATGGGTGAAGTACAAGACCCATATATGGCAACCAAGAAAGCCAAAGAGGAAAAAGAGCCCACCATTGAAATGAACTCGGACATAAAGGGAAATGGGCCCCATGACTAGGGATGCATCTACTTATGAGGGATACGGCCCAAGGCCAAGTGTAATATTTCTTTTGGGTCATAATGTGTTGTTATTTACAAAGTTAGGAAAATACGAAACTTGGGAAGTCCAAAAGTTGTTAAGAAACAATTGCAGCTCCCAGGAAGCAATTGCAACTCCTAGGAAATAGTTGCAATTCATTAGCTATTTATACCCAAGAGTACCTAGTTGAAATCACTCTTGCTTTTTTGTAATTTTGGAGAACTATTTCTAAGAATTTTAATGAGAAGAATCCCTTAGGGTCATTTTGGAGGAGAAGTAATTGGTGCTATGTGATATTATTCTATGGATTGTTTCCTGTATTTGTATTGTCATTTTCACTGTTGTAAGTCTATATTGTTCATGTGTGGATTGTTATTCTATGAGTTTGTGGCTTTGATTTTTTTTTTTTTTCTTATATTCTTGTTATGGGTTGTTAAATAGAGGGTTACAGATGATTTATTGTTTCAGACTAATCTGTTCACATGTATCATTCATCATTTATGAGTTTCTTCTTTTCTATAACATTTAGCTATTTTGGAAGTGCAAGAAGGGGTTTATGATTTATTTTCTATTTTCTTCATTAGTTTGCTTCTAGCTAAGATAGATTAGAGCAACTTGTTTTCTGTAGTTTGATTAGTTTTATATTGCACATTTCATCTTGAATTTCAATCGTCACAATCTAATCATTTTAGTAATGGTTGTTGGGACAAAATATGGATGGGCCTCCTATCCCAAATGGTGTGAGGTATAATTGAGACTTTATACCGAGGAGTATTCTTGTCTATTGAAATGCACTTTTCCTGTGTCAACATAGTTGACGCTAGGAGGGCATGATGACAAACCTGCTTGTATAGAGCCATGTTAAGAGTTTTTTTTAACTAGCCCATGGTTCCTCTCCATATCTTTGTATGGGATCATGCTTTGAGTCTTTTGAGACCATCAAGCGACATCCCAAAAAGGACAATTGATCTCTTGTCAAATTTGAAGTTCAATGGTGAAAGGAAAGTCCTCGCGGCTAGGCATCTTAGTAGATTTAATCTTGCATGTAAAAATCTCCAAAATTTGCAAGGTAATGCAATATGTCGATTGTTTATCCTCACATTGGAAGAACAAATTAAGGATTGATATATGACATCACCAGCCAAATCAATTTATAGTTGGAAACAATTCATGGAAGTCTTTATCGGTGCTCAAGAAAACTATGACTATGAAAAACTCTATAGTGAACTTGAATAAATCCATAGGAACATAAATGAACCTCCAGATGATTTCTTTGAAACGGTTATGCAAATATACTATAGGTTTCTTGAAGATGACAAAATTTTCAATTAAGAAATTTTAAAATGGTTTTCATACCTTCTTTTTATCCATAAAGAAGATGAGTTACACTCAGATGATGAGAAAATTTTATAACATCTTGGATGTTTCTCACCTGATATATCACCCTCACTGATTTTTGAGACAAACCCATTACAACTACTTTTAGAGGAAGTAGAATCATCATAAGAAAATTGTTTGCCTCTTCTTGAAACTAATAGTTTGGGAGGCATTGCTATGCAAAATATCGTGGAAGAAAACAATCTAGAAAATGAAAAAGTTTCTACCTTGCAAGGAATTATTTCTTGGTGCTCTAATTTAGATTTATGCATTGAGAATTCTATCACCTCTCATCATGATGAAATCACTTCAATCATAAAGACCACACTTGTTGATCTTCAGGTTTCTTGTACTTTGCAATGTGATTTCAAAGCACAATTCAAGGGTAGTATTTTAAAGGATGATTTCAGACTCGTATTTAATGAAGAATCAATTTTCGGGGCCGGTATAAATTTAATTGATAGGTTGGTATTGGAAAACATAGAGACTATATCCTCTAATGAAGGTCATGAATTAAGAATCAAAGAAGATGAAGAAACATGATTTCTAACCATACTTTGTCATTGAAACAAAAGAATTTCCATAAGGATTTAGAAGCTCCTTAAGCTGTAAGTGGGAATAGACCAATTATGTTTCTTTCAAGATTATATCTTCTATTCACATTAAAAATAAAGAAAATAATGAATACACTATGGTATGTGCAAACTCTCTTGCTGAAGATATCAAGTCCTTTTCAGAGTGTGAAAATTTCTATTCCCTCTACACAAATCTGTTTGATAATGTCCATTTATAGGAGAATCCACCAGTGATCCAGATTATTTTGAGAATGACATGAAGACAAAAATATAACAAATATATAACAAGGAAATACACAAAGATATTGCAAGGAACATGATAATACAATAAAACTCAGATTCTATTAATGACTATTTGGAATACAAAAGACTCTAAAATCAAAGCACACAAGCTAGCTGGAATGGTGGTAGCTTATCTCTGAAGAGAGATGTGTCGGCTAATATCATTTGCAAGAAGATGACTGCATTGAGGCTCCAAAGGATTTTTTAACATAAAACATAAATGAGAAAACCCTAAACATAAAAAAACCCTAACCTCGAAAGATGAAATGCCAAAAGGTTTGTGGGCTTTGATGGGGGTAGTTGATACATCAACTTCTCGAGGGAATTTTTTTTGCATACGATCTCCATTTGGGGCACTTGATACCCCGTCGAAAAGGTATATCCGAGTAGTAAACATTCCAAATTACCCAATACATCCCAATAAATAAATATTGTGTGCTACCAAGTAAAAAAATGTCATTTAGGGCCTCAAAACGACCCCAGAAGTTTGGGACCCCCAAAAATGTAGAAAAAAATTCTAAGATGGAAACTGTAATTTGAGCCAGTGGAATAGGTGGGTGACCAATGATGTCCACTTGGATTATTCCTCCCCCTTAGTAAGAAATGGTCTCCATTGCATCAATTCCCCCCATCAGATGGGGAAACTTCTGTTGAATCTAAATCGTGGTGAGCCACTTGCCCTGATGAAGAAATGACCTTGCTTTGAATACCTGATAGAGTTGGATGTTCTGTTGGAAGGTTCCCTTCATCTTGGTGTCCATGATCTAATAAACTGTTGCCTGTTTAATGCAATCATTTCTATAGGGGAAAAGTACTCAACCGCATCCAAAGTGTCCAAGAGAAGTGGAAAATATTGTCGGAGCAGTTCCACATTAAATACTAGGTGCAATCCAAGGAAAAGAGAAATACTTAATTCAAAAATATTCTCACCCAAAGCCTCAGTGATGGTGTAAGGCCCGGATCAGAGTGGGAGTATCTTTTGATGGGGTCCTTGGAGGCACTCTTTCTACAAATGCAACGATACCTTATCTCCCACCTGAAACTTGTGTAATATCCAATGCTAATCATGGCACTGCTTTTACTTGGCATTGAATTTCTTCAAAATATCATGAACTTGTTGTTGGATGTGTTGGATTCTCTCAACAAATTTGGCTACACAATTAGCCTCAGTCTGAGCATGGGAGGACTCTTCCAATGGAGTTGCAATGGGTAGAGCTACGACAATGGTGGCCAATGGATGGAACCCCAAGCACACCTGAAAAGGGATGTTACCAATAGAGATGTGGAGGGATATGTTGTATCTATGTTGAACATAAGGAAGGATTTCATTCCATGTACATTGGTGTTTGGAATTGTACATCCTCAATATATGGATAATCATCCTTTTGACTACCTCTATTTGTCCATCAGTTTGTGGGTGGAAGGTAGTTGATTTAGTCATCTTGGTGTCCATCATTGACCATAGGCTGAACCAAAAAATGCTCAGTAACCTATTGTCTTGATTTGAGATAATGCTTTGTGGGAGCCCAAAATGAACCCAAACTTGTTCAAAGAAGACCTTGGCGGTGGCCTCAACTATGATGCTCTTTTTGCAGGGTGCCAAAACTGCCATCTTAGAGAGTCAATCAACAACCACGAACGTCGAAGACACATTCATTCCCATGCTTGGTTGAAGGTAGACCATACATGTAATCTATGAAGATGGACTCCCAAGGCCTATCTGGAGTAGGTAGAGGGATGTATAGCTCCTGTTTCTTGATGGAGGGCTTGGTAATGGCATAAGTAGTGCAGGATCTAATGTACTTATTGACATCTTGTTGAATATTTGACCAATAAAAATGATTTTGTAGTATTGCCACTATTTTTTCTACACCAAAATGTCACACTGCCCAACTGTAATGAGCTTCCCAAATCAACTTTGCATGCTCACTTGAAGGAACATAGATATGGGTCAAATGGCATAAGAATCCATCATGGAGATGAAAGTCTGGAACTACTTTTCTTGCGCTCAATGTTTGATAGGAAACAACAAAGTCAAAGCCTTTATTGTATAATTGTGGCCACCTAGATGTCTCATGCTCATAGGAGTTAAGAACTGTGGTTAGTGCCACAATTGGGGGTTGACTAAGGAAATATATGACATGGTTGGTGCTACCCTTCTTGTACTTTATGTTCAAGTGGAATTGCTGCAGGTACATGGACCACTTTTGATGTCGGTCATTTTGTAACTTTCCTTGTGTTTGCATGAATTGTAGAGGGATGTGATCAGTGTGGATGATCATTTCCTTCCCCATAATGTAATGATTCCACTATTGACATGCATGTACAATGGAGTACATCTCTTTGTCATAGGTGGGGTATCTGTGAAAAACATTAGATAATATTTCACTGTGATAGGCTACTAGATGCCCATGCTAAGTGAGGACTACACTGATAGCATAATTTGAAGCATCTGTCTCAATATCAAATGCTTGTTGGAGCTTTGGAATAATAAGGACTGGTGCTGAGAAGAGTCATAATTTCAAATCCTCGAATGCTTTATGTTGGGACGCAACCCACACAAACTTGTCCTTAGTTCCACCCTTGGTCACCTAGCTTAGGGCCCAAGCGATATGAGAGAACCCCAACAAACCTGCGGTAGAAGTTGGCGAGGCCCAAGAATCTACGAAGCTTCGTCATTGTCTTTAGGGCCAACCAGTCGCGGATGACTTGGATCTTGGTTGGATCCACATGCAAACCTTTCTCATCCACAATATATCCCAAATATTGGATTCTTTGCATGTTGAAGGAACACTTCTCCAAATTGGCATATAACTTGTGTGGTCGCAGGGTGCCCAAGACATGTTGAATATGATTCAAATGTTCCTCCAAAGTTTTGCTGAAGATGAGGATGTCATCCAGATATACAACCACAAAGGAGTTTGTGAATGGCTACAATGTGTCATCCATCATTCGGATGAATGTGATTGTGGCATTAGTCAAGCTGAAAGGCATGACCATCCACTTGAAGAGACCTTATTTAGACTTGAAGGTTGTCTTCCATACATCATTTTTATAAATTTCCACTTAGTGGTAGCCTAACTTCAGATCAATATTACTGAAAAACTTGTCTCCCTTGAGTTGATCAAGAAGGTCATCAATCTGGGGGATTGAGTACCGATTCTTGACCATGATGTTGTTCAGGGCTCCATAATCAAGACAAAGTCACCATGTCCCATCCTTCTTTTGTACCAGAACAATTGGGCTCTCGCAAGGTGAGGATCTTGGTCTGATGTGACCCTTCAGAAATAACTCTTGGATTTGGCGTTTGATTTCTTCCTTCTCCATTACAAAATGATTGTACATAGGGCCTTTAGGAAGAGGAGCACCGGGTGTCAAATCAATTTAGTGTTTTTCCTAATAGTGCATGGGCACCCCAATAGGCAAGGAAAATATGTCTTTGTGCTCTTCAACTATCTTTCCCACTTGCTGTTGCTGTGTAGAGAGACCCCGTGCAAAGGTTTTGGCGGTTGAAGTGACCTTTTTTTCACCTTTCGATTGAACCATAAAGAGGAAAAATCTCCCGGTCTGAGAGACCATTTTTTTTCACTGCTTCGTGGAGATCAAAGAGACTGTAGTAGTTGGGACTACCTATGGTACCCTTTAGATTTGATATTCCAAATTAATAATGACATTATGAGGCCTAGATTCATAAACAACATGACACTTTCACACATATGGTCGTCCTAATAAAATATCAAAAACTTCAAGGGGGAAAACATCACACAATACCTCATCTTTGAATGGTTTGATATCGTAATGCAGTCGACATTGCTGGCTGATGCAAATGTCCCGTCCCTGGCTGAGCCAACCAATGGTGTATGGATAAGGATGCAACATCGTTGTTAGGTTCAACCTCTTGATGACCTCTGCTGAGATTAGGTTCTTCTGGATATCGCCGTCAACAATGAAATGGAGTGGGGTCCCTTCACCCACATCTATGAGTGGAAAAGGTGCTCCCCTTCTTCAGGCTCCTCTGGTTCCTCTAGATGGACCTTTGTGGTAGCAATGGTGACACTGGGTTTTGCATCAATGATCAATTTTCCATTTTCTGGTTTTGAATCAGATTCTAAGTCATCATTTGACCTTAAGGATTTGGTTTAATCCAACAATGACTATTTGGAGCAACATTCATCAGTATTGTTCCAAGGGATTTAGTTGAACTCGCTTCACTTTCCAGTGTCCTTCTTCGACTTCCCATTACCCTTCTTTGCTGGTGGCTTGGATTGGTTGTCCTGGGACTAGCCATCCTTGGTTTGTCCTTTTCTCTAGGAGTTAGGGCCACATTTACCGGGCTTCTGCTACAATGGGTTTATAGAACGAAATATCGCTTATTCTTTTGTTTGAACTTCTGCTCGATCTTGACAACATATTGGTAAGTGACTCCTAGTGAGTATATGTCTAGGAACTCCATATATGTTTGGATGTACCTGTGTAGGCCACTATGCTAATTTAAAATCAAGTGTCACTCAGAGTCTTTAATACCAATCTTTGTGCGCAAGGTATTGAAGATGTTGGTGTACTTTGGCACAGTCTGGTCTCTCTCCTGATGCAATGTTGTCCATATCATGTACTAGTCATCATAGTTTCCAACATGGTGATATTTCTCCTTGAGGGCATCAACAAAATCCTCCAAAGTGGGTCCTGGCCCAAAAATTGTAGACTCATCCTCAACATGTTGCTCATAGTAAGTCTCCCACCAATATTTGACATGGGGAAGGGACTTAACGAGGACACATGTGATTTTTTCACTGTTGGAAATTTTTTAGATAGAGAAATAACCCTCTAACAGACTTAACCATTTTTCCAAAGCGTCGACATCAATCTGGCCTTTAGATAAGGAATATCAAATTTAAAATTTACCTTAAAGGGTGTTGCACCTTCGAAGTGACTACTGGTTAAAGGTGCCTCCATTGTTGTTGGAAGTTGTCGAAGGATCTAGGAGAAATTATCCATCATCTCATTACTCTGTCGCGCGAGGGCTTCCTCGAACAACAATATGATAGGATATCCTACTTCGTCATCCCTCTTTTCTTTTGTCATGGGAGGTTTCTTGGGTGGGTGGGAGCATTTGTACTGAAGAGACACAAACTCAAGACCCAACTCTCTATACCTTGACCTCGTCGAGGACATGCACTAAGAATAATAAGGAGCAAACTTCTCTAATACCATTGATCTAGAGTATTTTGAGAATGCCATGAAGGAATAAATATAATAGAGATATAAAAAGGAAATACACAGAGATATTTCAAGGAACACAATAATACAATAAAACTTAGATTCTATTTTCCGATCTTGATAGAGGAGAAACAATTGATTCTTAGATGGTGGACAAGACAAAGCATGAAGTACGCAGAATTTTCCGATATTAGTAGAGGGGAAACAACTGATCGACAACCCATCACCATGCATGATAAAGAAAATGATGAGCTAATCCAAGAAGTATTTTTATCTAGTCTTTTTCCAGAGTCATAACTTAATCTCCATGAGCGAGCACATCAATTGTCTTTGGATTCCTTTCCAATACCCCTGTTATCACTAGAAGTCACCTCTGGATTGCATCAGAGATAAGCCCAATACCCATCAGTTTTTTATGTCACAATGAATAAATTTAAGGGGGGTCTAATGGATGAAAACTCAGGATAGTATCGCTTTAACTCAGAAAAATGGGTCGGTATGCATGATCAGGTAAGGTCTCAATCTAACTTCAGTCAGTAAGTTGGGTATAGTGGTGAGTGGTACGGAATAACGTTGAGAAAGGTGTGGAGATCTACTATGGACATCTGGTCTTCCAACAACTAGGGGAGAGAAAAACTCAGAAGACAAGATCTTCTTGTCTCAGAACTTCAAGAAACTGAAAACATCACAACAACACTGCAATCAAACATACATTAAAAAAACCATCGTAACAACTTGACTGGATCCTCCATGCCCAAGCATTCAGTATCATAGGCAAAAGAGATGAGAAAGAAGGCTGACTATTATTAGACAAGAAGTCTCAAAATTCCATACATAACCAGAGAACTAGAGGATTTACTAAAAATTTACAAGCGAGAGCTTAGCTCAACCATCGACCCCCCAAAAATGGAAAAAATGCCTACATATACTTTGAACTGGCTCCCACTTCCTGAGGCGATCCTGTCATGATTTCAAAGCTTTGCGTTGTTGAGCTTCTCTATCAGGCTGTGCATGCAAACATTGTTCAGACGACCCACACAGTCTTCTGTCAGACGCAATCTATGTCAATCTAGACTGACTTTCTGCCTTTGTGTTTGTCCTTCTCTGACCTTCTATTTAAGGAATGAGACGATGTCTCACCCACCTTCCATGCTTTCATTAACTGATTCATTGGGATCTGAGTGGGCAGAGTCAATGCTTGTGCTTGGAAGTCATGGTGCCTGTTCCTTCGCCGTTTGTGCTCTACTGGATGTTAGCCTAGAAGACTGGCAGGTGGACGAAGGATGCTGATGAGGAGGAGATGGCGAGATGACTGGTGCGGGCTCAACAGGCTACAACAAATGCTTGGCGACCAGGTGGAAAGACATGATAGC
>ML779055.1:597205-608619 GCA_009831015.1 Picea engelmannii | reverse complement strand
TGTACAATCCATAACCACCTTGGGACACAAGGCCACAAGGATTAGCTGACAGGATTTGGGCAATATGAAGTAAAATTTAATTCTAAAAAATCTTAGTGCTAAAGCCTATTTAGATGAATTGTATGCTTCTAATATTTCACATGGATTAGTATTTTCCAAGAATATATATGAATACTTGTTGCATTATGACACATCATTTTTTAAGCCACGTGCAACACTAACATTCATGCTTTCTTTTTCAAAATATTTTCCTTTCTTGATACCTACATTTACTCATTGTTTGTTAAAGTTTTGATCTTTCAGTTGTATTTTGGTTTCAATATGAGATTTATCTCTTTATTTTGATTGCATAGTCGGATCTGCATTTCACCTTTGCTTCTGAATAAATCTGCAAGGTTTTGTTTGACAATCTTTCTTCCCTTGAAGGCAGTCTACATTTTCAATTCATTTTCTTTGAACTCACTGATTGTGGCTGATTGTGTGCATGTTTCCCAACCTTATTGTCTCACTTTGGTAGCAATATGCACAAAAAACATGCTTGAAGCAACCTGCATGTCTTTCCTGGTTTATGAGATGAACTAAAAGGCCAAGTATTGAAAAATACTTCAGTTAGTTGTCATCTAGGAATATGACATGTACATAAGTAGTTCTATTTTGATTGTTGTTTTTTTAGATTTGCATTTGAGTTCCACTTATTTTAGTTTGTTTGATTTCTTTACTTTTATTTATTTTCTTGGTTTATCTAGTTCATCTTCCAAGAATGGCTCGTTGCTCCCTTTTTTCAGAAATAAATCATATGTGGCTAATGCACCGCTTGCTTCAATGATCTTTGAACACAATTGGTCAGAATATTGGAAATCCTCTCTAGGCCCAATAAACAAGACACTGGTTCTTATTATTTTTTCATTACCTCAGTTTAGTTCTTGAAATTTAGATTAAGTGGTGGAACACTGCCTAGACAATGGATGGCTATGAGAAACTCAGGCCTAGTTCTAAATAAATTGTTGGTTATGATCGAGGCTCCACTTACACATCTAATCATGATTGACTTATTACCCAGAAGTTGACGGAGTGTCCAAGGTGTTACATGTAAGGAGGGTGATTATTATAAAACAAACATATCTAAAACAATTCTTACTAACAATTATCATCCCACATACCTTTAAAGGATAATTGAGATCCCCCATCCACCTAACTTTAAGAGAAAAGAAAAATAGAATAAGCTAAAGGCAAAGACTTAGGAAAGACATTTTAGATCATGCGGGGAATGAAATTATCTTCATCGAGGCTATGGAAATTCGTTGGAAGTAGAACAACGCTTGTGATACCAAGGTGACTCCGTCGAGCTATAGATGGTTGCTGGCAGTAGAGAAACACTAGAGAATATGAACAATTAACTTGAACTTTTCAACATTCCTTATATGTAATTACCTTGTGATACTACATTGGCTTCTAAGGGAATATTAAGTCAGGGACCGAACTTCGTACTTCCGCCTTGCAGTTATAACTGGTAATTTTCTCATGCTAGAAATGAATACTCATCTAGCTGATCTAAACGGTGGGATCCTTCGAGTTGAACCTTGGGTGCTTCATCAAGGTAAAACATTCTAACATAACTAGTAATTGTCTTAAGGTTTGTTTGTAGATAGTCATGGTTTCATTTAGTGTGTTTCCAATTGTTGAGCCAACAAAAACCCCCCTATACTATTTTAACTTTCAACATTGACAAAGTCAAAATAGCATGGGTCCCCTCCTTTTTTAGATTTCCAATCCTTCATGAACTTTGTTGTGTATTGATTTTCTTTACTTTGAAATATCTCATGAAATTTTCTTTGGTTCTTTTCCTTTGAAACTCACTAGGATCCTCAAAGGTTTATTTTGATCTTTTCTTCATCTTAAGCAAGTTGTTTTTTCTGCTCAAATTTTTTCCAAAAAAATGCACACAAATTTATTTTTTTGCATCTCATAGAAAGTTGTTTGCTTGCACTGTATCACATTCAAAATTCCTTCATCCATGAAATAGTATGTATCACACCTAAATGTGTTTATTTCATGACATATCACATTGCTCCAAACTTCCCTCGGCCATGACATATCACATCGTTGCAAACTTTACTTCATCACGACATATCACACTTTTGAAAACTTTCTTTCATCGTGACAAAGAGAAATTTCTAAATGAGATCTTTTCCATTATCCTTGTTATCGCATCACACACAAGTTTCCTTCCCTGCGATGTATTGCATGAACCAAAAGTTTCCACTTTCACCACATATTGCATAGACTAAATTTTTCTCCTTTGTGGTGTTTTTCACAAAAATAGTTTTTCATGTGATATATCACTCTTCCTTGAATTTTTACCTTCCACGATGAATTCTCTTTATTGCATCACAAAAAAAAATTACTTTCGTGGAAAACACCACACTTTCTCAAAAGTTTCTTTTCATGGGATATGTCGCATCACGTTAAAGTTTTGGTTCGTGCACCAATTTTTTTTTGCACCACACCAAAGTTTCTTTTTGTGTGATATTTTGCATCACGTCAAAGTTTTTGTTTGCCTAACAAAGTTATTATCGCACTACATCAAAGTTTCTTATCGTGCGATGCGCCAATATGACCCTTAATTTGACAATTTCCCTAAGGAGGTCGCTAATAACATACAATAATATTTTTTTTTAATCTTGATATCTATCTCCCCACATGCATATTGTTTCTTTGAAAGACTAACAATACTAATATTCAATGTTGTTGTCATGGGTGAAGTACAAGACCCAGATACGACAACTAAGAAAGCCAGAGAGGAAAAATGGCCCATCATCTAAGCGAACCTAAACGAAAAGGGAAATGAACCCCATGACTAGGGATGAAATGACTTATGAGGGATAAGGCCCAAGGCCAAGTGTAATATTTCTTTTGGGTCATAATGTGTTGTTATTTACAAAGTTAGGAACAATCGAAACTTGGGAAGTCCAAAAGTTGTTAAGAAACAATTGCAACTCCTAGGAAATTATTGCAGCTCCTGAAAAATGGTTGCAATTCATTAGGTATATATGCCTAAGAGTACCTAGTTGAAAGGGCTCTTTCTTTTTTGTAATTTTGGAGAACTATTTCTGAGAAATTTAATGAGAAGAAGCCCTCAAGACCATTTTGGAGGAGAAGTAATTGGTGTTGTGTGATATTCTTGTTGTGGATTGTTTCCAATATTTGTATTGTCATCTTTGTTGTTGTAAGGCTATATTGTCCATGTGTAGATTCTTCTTCTTTGAGTTAATGGCTTTGTATTTTAATTGCTTGTCTGATATTATTGTTCTAAGTTGGTAAACATAGGGTTATGAATGATTTATTGTTTCAAATTAATTTGTTTACGTGTATCATTCATCATTTATGAGTTTATGATTTTCTCTAACAATTATCTGTTTTGGAAGTGCAAGAATGAGTTTATGATTTACTTTCTATTTCCTTCATTAGTTTTCGCCATTTTGCATCATACATGCATCTTACTAGCATCATTTTAAATAATTGTTATATCATGTTAGTGTCATGTTTCTAGCATTATTATTCATTTTCCCATCGTGTTAACATCACATATGTGTCATTATTATTCATTTTTATGTCATATTAGTGTCGTATAACATCGCACTTGTGTCGTGTTAATGTCAAATTTGTGTCATTATTATTCTTTTTGTGTCATGTTAACATCATTTTAGCATTGTAGTAAATATATTTCGTGTCAAAATAATATCAAAATTGCATCATTTTAGCATCAAAGTTGTGTTGTAATTACTATTAATGATTTATTATATTATTATCATTCTCGTTATTAATAATTTATTTATTATTTTAACAATATTTAAATACTGACGAGATTGATGATTAAAATAGGCCTATTTTACAACATAATAATCATGAGAGCCAAAATCATCTATATATAAACACAAAATCATGTATAGAATATAACATGAACATATATATACACAAATGAATTTGACATCAAAAGTTGATTGATCAAAGATGATCGAGTTGTCTGTAAATAAGTGCTTCACTGTGACCTAAGGAAATGTCAACTTTGAATACAACATAGCATGAAAAAAATTCTACACATATAAGGAAATGAAATGGATTTGACATCAAAGGTTGATTGAAATGTTTGCAATTCCCTCCTTATCTTCTGAACCCTCCTCATCATCACTCTATAAAATATAATAAAAGAACATGAGTTCAATAAAAAAATGCTAACGATGTAAATTCATGCTAGCTCAATCAGTTAAGGTGTGGGTTTCGTTTTCTAGGCGACCGGAGTTCAATACCCTTACGACGAGTTTAGTTGGGAGGAGACACCCAAAAATCCAGCCATGTTAAGGGTTGGTGCGGCCTAGGCCGGGTGCGATCCCTGGGTGATTTTGACGGCTTAGATGCCCTTGAGTTGTGGTTTCTTAGCTTATGGTTAAAATTGTTGGCCCCATAGGTTATGTGCACATTTCTAACAAAAAAAAAGAGCCAACAATTAGAGATGTAATAAAAAACATATAAGTTAAAAAGTTGCAATACCCTCAGATTCCTCTAAATGACTCTCATCATCATCAATCACATCTATTCATCATCATCTCTATGCCTTGTCCTTAGACATTAATATGAACATCATAGAACAAAAAAGTACCATGAAAAATGTAGTATATATTGGATTCAATTACACAAAAATTCATCGAAAAATGCAAGATAAATCCTACCATGTGTAACATGTTAGATAGACCTTTTTTTGTTATACTATTTAATAATGCTCTCATTTTTTTTAATCAATATTTTCTGCAACATAAAATAGAATATAATAACTAACAATTAGAGTTATAAATGCAACTCTTCATAAAATAAATAGATATTTTCAATATTATGCAACAAATTATTATAAAGTTTGAAATTATAATTCACTTTGGGATTTCTTTTGTAGATATCATCAATGTGTATATCTTTACCTTTTCTTCTATTACCATCCCCATCTCTTTCCTTGTGTATAGAGTCATCCTTTGATAATCCCTCTCCATTGGAATCCATATAACCTATAGACCTATTACAACAATATGCTATTGTCGCAAGTGCATAAAATTTATGGAATAAAATATATACACAATTTGACATGAATATTGAAAATATACATGCATAACATCAACATATGCAGAGGTGCTTCATTCAATGAAAGGTAACATAATTCACCAAATTCAACCAAACTCAACCTGTAACGCCCCCACCGTTACGACAACAAAAGCAATGTACAACAAGTACATTTCTTTTTTTTGTGGTAGGAAAAATACATCACAATTTAATAACTACAACATTGACACATCGCCCAAGTTATTAATGAAACAACATTGACGCAATAACAATCAACTTAATCATGCCGCAAGGGAAATCTTCACCWTTATCATTCATACATCATGTTTAAATCACGGTGCACACGATGTCAAATTCTAAGAATCCTTCATCAACATAAAAATTTTGCCACGCGCGAGAGTAAGCAAACTCTAGAACAGTCCCAAGTACACTTAATTAATGGCGCRAGAGAGCTAGTTACTAATTCAGTCATAAATCAACATAGCTTCATGATGCAAGATTAATCTACTTTTTCTCCAGGTGCAAGAGAATATAATTTAAACAATCCAATCAATGACATCGTTATTTAAGGGCGCAAATGTAACCAACTTTATTTTCCAAATGCGCACGTGATCTAATACAAAATCAAACATAATTCAACATCAATGAATGTGTGCATTCAATCTTAATCACTTAATTAAACGTACATCATCATTATTTAAGGCACACAATTTATCTAATTATCTAAATTATTACACGTCAACATTTATTCCATACACAATGAACCTAAACACTTAATTAATCATGCCTCCACAATTATTCCGGGGCACACGTGTAATCAAAACACTTAGGGACTCTAACTAAGGATTCAAGTTACTCAAGTAACCAGTAAAGGAGCTGTAAGAAGGGCATCCAAGTCTACCACATGTAAGAAAGATACGACTTCGTAGATTAACCTATAAAGACTTTTATGCTAGGAACTGACCTCTTCAACCGGTGGATTTATAAGGCTTCACTAAGTACAATCCTTTAAGGCTCTAAGAAATCAATTGAGGAATTAGGTAAAAGCAATTCTAGAATCACCTACCCATCTAATTTCAAGATAACCGAGGAAACCAAACATAAGGACCACTACACCAAGCAATCAAAAGCTTCACATCCAAGCAAAGGAACTAGAGAAAAATACAAGTCACAATAATTCACTAAACAATAAATGAAATCTACAACACCCACATAGACTAATCAACAACTAGCCATCATACACTCACATTCGTTAATTAATGAGGGTTTATTGTATTGAGATAAGAGTGTCTAGAATGCATATTTGAGTTGCATGAGAGATGCACGAAAACTTGTATAGGTTGGGTATAGTTTGTAAATTATGTAAGTTGAAAATGTCTTTATTAGTTGACACTTGATCAACTTAATACCTATATTGTCAATGCACAAGTGATATTCCTTTGCATTATTGAATGATCTTTATTGAAAAATATTTGTTTCTCATCCACGCATGATTGATGGGGGTGACATAGTTACTATATGGCTAAAGTCTATAGGTTTTAATAAATATAAAATGCACACATGTGCTTACATACAATTACAATTAGCTATCTTCTAGAATAATGAGAGGCATATTCTACAACTTCTTTTAACTTGAAAGTCAGTGATAGGTTTCTCATGTTAGTGCCTCTCCGATGGAGTCCCACGTATTGAATCTCTGAAATTCCAACCGAATAGGTGAAGAGAAAATCGTGGGTTGAAGGTAAGTAATAAAACGACCCTTTGCAAATCATCTGGAATGGTTCACCATTACGAACAGTTACAGTGGGAATCTTCTGATTTCATTCCCCACTCGTGCCATAAACAAAAGTCAATGAGGGGTCTGGTGTTTTCTTCCGATTTCTTTGGGTATTACTCCAATTTCTTGGGCGTTTTGCTTGAATTTCGTGGGCATATCCTTCAAATTTCGTGGGAGTTATTTCATGGGCGTTCTGGTGCAAATTTCACTTCATATCCAAACTAGAACGTTTCCCTCTGATTTCGTGGGAGATTAATTCGAGGATGAGTTGAAAACGGAGATGCAATAGTTCGTTTTTGACATACAATTCCTCAGAAAGGAAAACTACAGGGAAACACAGGGGTAAGGGAAGGGGTATCCCAAGTTCTGAATCTCTTTTTGAGAGAGCTCAAGAAGTAGAAGAAAAAAACAACGCAGGAATGGCCAACACCACGCAGAGACAAACGCAGACTTCCGGTAAATCGTGGCGCAGAGATTTGAATTCAAGCCATTAGCTGGGCGAGATCCAGAAGGCGCAGAGGAACAAATCGCTGAGCTTTAATGGGCGGTTTCATGGCGCCTAAAGCAGCGAGGTCGCTGGGAATCCCAACGCAACTCTTGCTGTGTAAGGAAAGGGAAAACAATGGGGGGAGGCCAGGAAAACCCACAGAGGTTATCATCCAAAACGCAGGACGATACTAGAGAATTCGCCAGGGTTTAGAATTTACTCAAAAAGTTTTTAAAATAACACACGACCTCTTCATTATCAGAGAACAAGAATAAGTTCACACACATATAGTTCTGGAAACCATTACAATTCCATCCACAATAAAACCACATACAATTATTTTAACCAGTTTACCAATGCAAAACTTTACACATGCGCTTCGTCTAACTCCTGTTTGCTAACCGCTGAGACCTCACCGGTACCTACCAACCAACTCTAGGGGTACTCTTCTCCCCTAGCCCCATCATAACCTTACATACCAGAAGTGATTCATTCCCCTCCTCTGCCATTTTTTTTATATAGTTCTTTAAGTGACTATTTGCCAAAATGCACATCTAATTCTTTTTATTAATTTTTTATTAGGAATATCTTCCCCCGTACACTCGTACACTTGTCACCCGATCCCTTAGTTGCACCAGAAATTAATTTGCCAATTTCCCTCACCCACCTAATTCCCTCACATTCCCTTAATGAGTGACTCCTTTCTTAAAGCTTAGTTGAGTTCAAAATTGGAAAGTTCTCTAGACTAGATTCGCTCCTATGTTCCACATTCATTTTGTATTTAAGTTTGCCCTTTTTGTTCTAAGTTCTAAATTAGCAAGTTTTGCACATAGTCAACAATTAAATTTTTTGGATAAATTCTTTCTCCTTTAAATTTTAAATTTGAATTTTCTTCATCCTCCCCCTTTATTGATTGATTAATTAGTTTTAGTCCTTATACCCCCAATAAGACCTATGCTCTAACTTCAATTAGGCTTAGCAAAATTGTTTTTAAGGGAAATTTCATAATTATTAAAATTTACTCATACAACATTTATTTTAAGGATGACCAAGTCAAAATGAGATATTGTTTTCTAGGTAGGTTCATTGACTCATCAGTGTTAAAACCGCGATGTGCCTTTCAAGACGCACTATGTGGTCCAAGGGTGACATTCGCCTTTTGATTGATTTTGGTAGACGTCTAACCTTTGGAGTCAATACTCCATTAGGTGACCTTGTGGGAGACTAAGGGTCTCTAAGGAATAAGGACCCTGCCTTATTGCACGTCCCTTAGAATCTTCGTGAACAACTGTCTCAGTCTTCCCTCACGACATTGTGGATCTCTCGAACTAGGTAATCGTTAACCTATAGTTCAAGCCACGACGAGAGTGCTAGTAGGCTGTGGCAGGGTTGTTGCCAAACCTCTCCCTCAAATATCTCTGGTTGTTGTGCATGACCCCTTTACTCCAAATGTGAGTCTGATTATCAAGCAATTGTTAGCCTGCATCCATCAACAAAACATGTCAACGATCCATAAACAACATCATAATACACCAGTCATATGTCACATATGAAATAACAAAAATACTCAAACCATATACAGTCCACTCCTTGACTCGATTCGGAGTCCAAGAAGGTCCATCGATGCCATTGACATCCTCAATATGTCAAGAGTCCTGCACACTCAGGAGAACCCAGTCAATAACATCTGTCGAAACATATATAATCAAATAACCTATCATCATATCCACAACATCATCATAATCCATAAGCGAAACAAACAATCATATAATGAATCAGATCACTTGCACGTAAGTGTCCTCAAAGAATAAGTCCAATCAGGTGTGCACAAAAGCAAGATGTTACACAACCAGAATCATTCAAACTTAATTAGTGTAAATATTTGAGTTGATGTGATTGCATCTTCCTTCAATCTGATAGTAACATTGTTTATGGTTTTGGTATCATGTCTTGTTTGTCCATTCCTACCTATGGTTTTTACCCATTATGTGAGTTATTGCATACTTATTGCAGTGGCATATCCCTATGTGAGAATTTGTTACATTAATAAATATTGCATAGAAATTAATAAGCCATGTGAGCTACTATTGCATCAATGGCCATGATTATCCAAGCTAAATACCATTGGATTATTGTGTCTATGATGGAATTCACTAAGTTAAGTTTGATGCCTATAATGGATTCATATTTAACCACTAATCTATAAGATATTTTTGTTTTCGTTAAGAGGTTCTTATGCCACCAATAAAAGAAAAGAATGTACAAGAAAAACAAAAAAAAATATAACATCAAAAGGAATACATATAATACTATAATATTTCACAGTACATCTTCTAGCAGAATAATTAGTGAAGAATAATATAGAGCCACTTCAAAATGTAGCCAAAGAGAGGTTAGTAGGGCTAGGAGAACAAGCTGCATTGAGTCTCCTTAGAAATATTATGCATTCCACTATTAGAAATTTCACTACATTTATTATTTAGAAGGCATAAATTGAATTTGTAGCACCAAATTCTCATTTTCTAATCTATCCAATCCATAGCTCCATGGCGGGATTGCATCTTACAATGCAAGGTTGTGACAAAGGGTTTCCTATTAGTCGTAGTGTTAGTGGAGGTTTGGTCATATGTTCAACTTCCTAATTTGTCAGGGATGATACAAAGTCTAAAAAGGGTGTTTATTATGCATATTAGTTGGTAGGCATAACAATCTCATTGATAATTAKCCAAGATAATTGATTTAAAATATACATTGAAGCATAAGAATCTACTAAATAGTGTAGATTGGAGAGTGGTAGTGGTAACCAAGGTAACAAGCATTGGATTACCAATAGTGATTATTCAAGCTAGATATTATTGGATTTTTGTCTATATTAGTTTATAGGAACATTAATATTGCATGAGACCTTTGTCCACTTGTTTCTTGATCTCTTCCCTAGTTATCACACAAGTTTATGAAAGTGGTGTACAACAAATCCAGGTGATTGATACTATGG
This sequence comes from Picea engelmannii, assembly GCA_009831015.1. Taxonomy (NCBI): domain Eukaryota; kingdom Viridiplantae; phylum Streptophyta; class Pinopsida; order Pinales; family Pinaceae; genus Picea; species Picea engelmannii. The sequence continues at coordinate 598,254 of ML779055.1, read as the reverse complement.
TGAAGCAAGAAATTTAGGCCACCATCCTCGCATCACACAACTTTCCTTAAATTTTCATTAATGCATGATAGATGCAATTCTAGATTGAAATAGAGTTGGATACTTTACTGTGATAAAAAATCTAACATAAATGTGCAGTTATGGCCCAAAATCCATTCATATATATAGTGGAATATTATATAATTAATTCACCTTCACAATGCTCAAAATATCATGTGGTTCATAACAATTTCCCTTGATGAGTGAGAATGAAAATAAACAATGAAATGAGTGAGGGGAATATAGAGTATTCTTCCTGCTATTAGACACCTAGCTAATGTGTATTTATATTAGTATTTGGCATGGGGATTTCCCAAGTGGTGTCATAATACCAACCATCTCCAATAGCACTAGACTGACTTGGAGGTCAATGATCCATGTGTGGGGTGACTTTTAAAACTAATGTGGTCCCCTTTCCATTACAAAAACTTTCATTAGTTCTGCTAAACTCTTTAGGTGATGGGCCATAAGTATTCATGATTCCTTGGCCTTACCCTTTTATTAACTTTAACATTAGAAATCAATCTCAAAGTAGTTCCTTGTCCATTGCGTTATAAATTTGTAAGAAAAACAAAATAAATGTCTGCAAAGTGGACTTAGGGAAATCCAATAATTTTAAAATAAAACCTTAATCTACTATATACAACACTAATCCTTGGCCAAAATTTTAGGAGAGGGAGATTAGAAAATGAAGATAAAATGAATAGGTGGGGCAGGGAGAGGGAGAAGAAAAAAAAAGAGGAGTGGGGAAGAAAAATAGAATAATAAGAGGAGAAGAAAAAAAAATGAGGAGGGGATGAAAAAAAGAGGGAGAGGTAGGAGGGGATGCAGGATGAGATAAGGAGGAAAAGGAAATGGGGGTGAAGGAGAGGGAAAATAAGAGTAGCGGGGGAAGAAAAAGAGGAAGAGAGAGAGGAGTTGGGAATGAAAAGAGGAGTGTAAGAGGAATAGGGTAATAAGAGGAGGGACATATATCGGAAAAAGCGGAGGAGGGAGAGGGAGAAGAAAAA
>ML779055.1:542839-596689 GCA_009831015.1 Picea engelmannii | reverse complement strand
TGGTTTCCCTCACAAATCCCTTTTATCTCAAAGAATATCTACCCCAAACCCTCATGTGAAAATGAAATCAGGAGGACTCTCTTTCTTCAGCTTATATTAAAAATGTACAATTAGAGTGATGACAAAATTATTTTTCAACGTCTATTTTTTTTCAATTTTTGCATCATTTTGCATCGTGCATGTGTCAATTGTCATGATGAAATGGAGCACACATTGTGTAAGCATTGATCCTACATCTCATTAGTGTCATTATTTTTCATGTTAAGAAAAGGTTAACAACATACCAATGTCACATTAGTCAATTCCAATATGAATTCCAACATCATTCTATTGTCATGGAGCATCATCCTAGTGACATGGAGCATCATTATAACATCATGTAGCCCAATGTAAAAGTGCATGCATGAGTGGTGTAGGTTCTATTTTATGTTGGTAGGTCGATGGGAATTGTATTAGGTGCCAACATATATGTGCATGGACATCTAAGAAATAAATGGAGGGTATGTGGCACTAGTGTATGGGGATGAAGGTGGAGAGTGCATGTGGTTGTCTTGGGTTATGTCCACCATGACTCTAAGTATTGGTTTTCTAGTGGGCCCCCAAGTGACTTGATTTTCTAAAGGTTTTCATTTAGTCACACAGTGTCAAAATCAGGAAAATGAAATATTGCCAAAAATGTATTAATGATAAATTTTAAAACATCCAGTCAAAAATATAATTTAGGATGCTCACTACTTATTCAATTTCCCAAAAAAATTGCTAGACAAGTTTCCCAAACCACACCCTCAAAATTGGTCCAGAGACTTGTGATAGCTCTGATTCATCCAATATCATAATGGGGAAAACGATATGTCATTGAAAAGATCACAAGGTAATATATATCTTGGAAACTTTAATTTTCTATTTTGGTTCCCATCAATAACACTTTTAAAATGTGACCTCTACAAACAAACTATTACATTGAAATTAGTGTTGATCTTGCAAAAGTTTGTTTTCAACAACTGGGCATCAAAATTAGGCATATGATATACCATTGGAAATTTCTTGTATATCCATACATTTTCACTAGGCCACATTTTCTCTCTAAGTCATAGTCATAATAGAATCAGATCAATCAAGTCACAACTATGGAATTTGGCCACCCTAGGAGACACTCAAATTGCACTCATCGTAGACTAGGTAGGTGAACTTGAGCCATTTTATTTTCTAATACTCATCCATGAGTATGATTCGTAGGTGAGCCATTGTATTTTCTAAAAATTCAACATAATTACTTTCATATTTTATGCAATACCTGGATTATGTGGAGCCCACCTAGTGACTAGTGAAAGGGGTCAATGTTGAATTTTTTGCAAACTATGCTTACTTTCGATGAAATTTTCCTTGATCAATTTGGAAATGTACTTTACTGATATGGGATGGTTTCAAAACTCAAAAATAATATAGGGATGACCTCTCTACAGGAAAACAATACTGGGATCTAAAAACAAGCCAAATAAGGCCAGATTAAATCCAATTGTATGTTGACAAGATCCTATTGGGCACTTTGTTTTAATGGTTGTCATGAACATGTCTTGAGGGTGATAGTGGGATAAGAAATATTGTCAAACTAAAAATCAATTAGCCATACTAACCCAAACTCAATGAGTGAGGCATGACCAATAAGAAACCCAAAACATTGTAATCTTACTCCTTAAGGAAATCATTTCCTTCACATCACTTCCTCCCTAAGGACATCTTTTACCCACCAATCAATAACTTGAGAATACTTGAAAATTSTTTSTAGTTTTTGAAGAGTTGAGGTTGTCAGATTAGAATATGTGAKATTTCAATCTCTTCTATCCAAAGTTTAGGYTAATACATCAAAATGAAGAATAAAAAAAAATACCATTCAAACTGTTGCTTAGTACCTAGTCTTGTGATCCCTAAGCCCACACTTTATATTCTTGTTTTCCAAGTTATACTATTTATTCTTGAAACCATGRTGGGGATTCTTAGTATTCTCAATCCCAACACATGAATTCCCTCTAGTTATTGATCCTTTACACCTAATTCAACAAGGAGAACAAAAACGTACCCATGTATTATTACAACAAGGTAGTTGTTGATTCACCTCCTCATAAATCTTSTTTAATAGAGAAAACCAATAGGCCTCCTAATGAAAAATCCAAGTCATCTTCTTCTTCTTAAGTAATTTAATTTTTGAGGAATGAGGCTTCCATGTCCAACAAAGAATTAAGTAGGAACGTAGAGGATTTATAGCCAAAATAACCATGAAATATGCATTAAAAGACAAAAAAATCCTTGTAGAGGAGATAGTGAATTAGTGAGTAAATTATCCATGAATGGAGGAAGTTCATATCATATGTGTATCATTTTTAAGTGAGTTTCCTTCAAAACACTGGATATGGTTCTATTGATAAAACAATATTTTTAAATGCATAGATCTATATGTTTAGCATTATTAAGGAATTATAGTCAGTTATGTTTTTTTTGTTCATCCGTGTTTGATAATTGAAGTCTTTTAATCTAGTTTCTATGTAAGTTCCAGGCCTCGTTATACAAATTATTGTACACATATGTTAATGGATGGGAATTGAGATATGATTTGCCATAAAAATTTAATGGTATAAATCTTGAATTGCAAGCAAGTATACTATATTTTTTCTCAACCTATATTTGTGGGTGCTCAATATCAAGTTTTCAATGATGTGTTGGATTTTTGGACCTCTAATTTTGTTTGTTTTGAATTTATTTGACCTATGGTATTTTATGGGTTTAATAAATCTCTACTTGTTTTGGGATTTTGTTACACATCAAAATTCCACACTTGCATATAAAGTGTCGCAAGTGTCATACGTGGCACAAACATCATGTTTTAAGTGTCACAAGTGTCGCATGTGGCACAAATGTCACATTCTAAGTGTCACAAGTGTTGTAAGTGTCACAAATCAACATTAGCAAGTGTCGCATGTGATGTAACATGCTTCATGCACTTTTTATAAGTGTCACAACTCAATCGAAACCTTAGAAACATTTTCTACAACCTACGCATCATGTTAGAGAAAAAATCCCTATCATTGACAATCAATACACAACTTTTCCTTGGAAAATTCAACCCGTTTTTGAGAATTTATGAAGGGCCCCCCTGACCATACTGGGGGAGTGCCATGGTGCCCTCTCTGCCATGTTAGGGGAGCGCTAGTCCTAATATGGCACTTGTATCTTACTATGGGGGAGCACCATTCTTGTTGAGGAAAAATGGGGATCTTCTCCACCAAATTCTATGGGCCAACTCTCTCACATTGGGTTAGTTGTGTTCGACCCTCATGCATTGGATTCACCCTAGGATCTGATCCAAGCCTTACAGGTCTCTCTCCTCATAAATATCCCTCATTTTCTCATGGTACTTGTACTTCTCATGCCTATACATTGAAATATTTTCCATGGGGAAGGAAGAGGAAGAAATCAATAATAACATTGTTATTTTGATCTAATGTTGTTCATGCAAAGGGTTGGATGAGGAGGACCTGACGGAGCTGCTGCATCTTCAATCTCATATTGTAAGTAATTGATTTTGGTTCTAAAATTAATATACTTGGCCTATTTCCTTCAAGTATGTGTACTTTTTCATCTACTTGTCTATTGTCGTTCAATATTCATAGGTAGATCTATTTAGTTGATTATATAGAGTGGAAGAAATGTATCTTTGTTGTTCTTTGCGGGATCAAGGAGCTTAGGAATCAAGCTCAATATTTGGAGCATCAAAGGAAAATCACCAGAATAAGTTATGTCACATTTTTTTTCTCCTCGTTTAATTAGCTAAGTTAGATTTGAAAGGAATATAGAAACCGTCTGTACTTTTCTGTCTTGGTAACATGGGTCTGATAATCCAAGGGATATTTCACATGTCTGCAAGGGAAATATTCCATAATAGAAATTGGAGAATCCACTGGGGATCGACTTTGATTAGTATTTACTTGGATTTTCTAAAGCCTTTTCCCATCATTAGGTCTTTCATGATGCTAGATTCTGAATCAATTCCCTTTTTCGTCTACTTCATTAAAAGTTTTTCTGAGCCATTGACTGGATTTCCTTGAATTTTTAGCTTTTTTCCAACTTTTTCCAACTTTCCCAGAACTGACCCTCCTCTACAGTGGACACTAGGGCACCACTGTGAGACTGGCTCTCCCATGTATCTCTATAGGGAGTGCCACTTCTCCCTATCCCCTTGTGGACATGAGCATCACCTTCTCATTTCAGTGAGAATCTTCAGGTTTTCCAAATTCTTCTCAATTTTGTTGGCCAAAAGTTTTTAACCAAGGGATTATCTGTCTGTCTTTAGTCTTATTTGATGCACATAAATATTATACATCTTTGATTGAGGTTGCAACTTCTTCTTTAATTGCGAGATTGGTTTATTTTTCCCTTTCATTGGTTTCATCCTTATTTCACAATATCATCAGATATCATCCTGATTAGAAGGGTCTGAAAGGTTTTTTTTGGCTATCAAGATTTCTATGCTTGCCATAACTCAGCTTTGAAATCATTTATTGTTGCTCACTTTTCAAAGATTATTGAGTGAAAATTTGCTTGATTTCTTGTCTTTTTAGATTTCTATTTGAGTGAATTTCGTTCTCTTTGTTTTCTTTTTCTAAGTATCTTTGTTTGAACAATATTTTGTTTCATGTTCTATGCCATTCTAATATACGAACTATTTCATCATTAGTAAAAGATCGAAACACTAGAAGAATATCATTGTTTGCATATAAAATCAAACAAACAAGAATTTGTATAACTTTGTATGCATTGGTCTTGGAAATTAAAAAAGTTTTGTTTTGATAATTTTGTGAATGTTTGAATTCTTGTTTGGGAACAAAATTGCATTAAGTCTTTGCATTCTTTAGAAGTGTTTGTTAGTGACGAAAAGAAAGAAAATCTTCTTCTTCCCATAGCTAGAAGTTCATTGAAAATAAAATTGCATCTCATTCTTTTTGCCTTCTTTCGAAGTCGAGTCTCAAAACATCATTAGTTTCACTATCATTCACCCTTGAGTAACAAAAAACCACAAAAATAAGCAATAATTAAAATTGAACTAGAAACTTTTGTTTTTAGATCTTTACACCAATAGTAGACTAGGAATAGATCTTTGGAATAGGTTGCAAGGTTAACTCTCCAAAGAATTAAATACAAACACATAATCTTGTGATAGGGAGAGAAAATACAATTTTTGAATAAGCATAGATGGGTTCCCCCTCTCACACAGGGGTTAAACATGAGGTCTCATGCGGGAGAGTAATGGATATTATCCCTCTGAGGCTTGACCAATCATAGCAGAATGATCGTATATTGGGGGTTCTTCCTGAGAATCAAATGTTTTCATTTGGTCTCAGAGCTTTGTGAATCCCAAATCCGTTCGGGGTCCTCATGAGTTTACCTATCCACTTGTCCTCGGTTCTCTTGAAGAATTTTGGACTTGATATACTGCACATACGTTCGGACTCGACTGTCGACTGTACCCACCCAAAGGGTGACTGCAATTTGGTAACCTTAGCGGCCATAATATTTAGGGTCTATACACAAGGGGATGATGAAGGGAAGTCTTTGTTGTACCTAGAACAAACGTTGGTCAAACTCACTCGGGCTCCTTAGAGGGTAACCTGCAGGTAAAAATGCGAGGGAACTTGCACCAAGGAATAATTCTATTAAGAAGGCTTCCAACGTAACTTATCCACCTATGCAATCCTAGACCCTTCTCACTTTGTTCTTACGATGTTGTATTTCATCACCAACTAGTACGCTCATTAGGAGAAGTGATTCTTTTGCCTATTGGTTTTCTAGATTTTTAGCAAGTGTTGTTTGTTCACCCTAGCTGTCCTTAAGATTGGTATTATGGATGACAAAGGTCTTTTTAAATCATGTAGGATGAAAGGGTTTCCTCCAAAAGTCTATCAAAACCTTTCCTCCTAACTCACCTGAAGACACTGACCGTGAAGAGGTTGAAAAATATTCAGACACTGGGAGTGCTGCTACTCCTTTGATTGATCATCTTGAGGGAGCCATAGTATTATTTCAGGAAGGTCCTACCCCTCCTGCAAACTCGTCTTTGACCAACCCTCTTGATCCACTACTTCTCCGAGTAGACACTTCAGAAAATATCATAGCTGAAGATTATCCCAGATTACTGTCAAGGCCATACGGATAATTTGACATGGAACTAGAACAACCCAATCTAAATGAAGAATATACAACCCCTATATTCTCTACTGAAATGGTAGATCCACATCAAAATCATGTTCGTTGTATATGGATAACTCCACCGGGTCATGATATTAATGAAAAATTCAATTTGAACTGACCGATCTTTATCCCTCCACATACATCTTCCACCACAGGTGTAGATGCAGGTCCATCGAGTCAATACTATGACCACCCTGTCAGACTAACATATGCTGTTACCACTTCAGGATAAATAATGAGTGATACATGTCTTGTACTTCCTTGTAATTTACAAAGTACTATAATTATTACACCCACAATGCCTCTTTAAGAATCAACTTTTTTCACCCTACAAAATCCTATTGGGACACCTTCCCATCATAGAATGAAAAACCCTGTTATACCACAAATCCCTACTAGGGGGAAATCCTCCATTAGTGGACAAACCCCTATCTGTGGGAAACCCTCTTTCACTAGACAAATCCCTACCAGGGGGAAACCTTCATTTGGGGGAGAAGTCCCAATCATTTCCCAAACTATAGCAGGGGAGAAAGATCCAAGTTATTTTTTTGGAAACCCAAAACCATCATGGGGACCACCCCAGGGAGAATATTTTAATCCATCACATTAGGGAGGTTATGCAAATCCTAACCCACAAGGAGGATCTATAAATCCTAATCCTTCCAGACTGTATTTTGGACAACCTTTCCCAGGTTTCCCGAATCCCACTTGGGGTCCTCAAGGCCAATCATCATTTCCTCCACAGGGTCAAATCAATTACCCTCCTTAGGGTCAACCTGAATACCCTCCCCAGGGCCAACCTGGATACCCTCCTTTGGGTCAAACCGATTTCCCTCCTTAAGGTCAAACCTGTTACCCTCCTCAGGGCCAAACTGGTAATCCTCTCCAAGGTCAAACTGGTTATCCCCCCTGGGATACACTAGTTATCATCCCCAAGGCCAAATGGGTTTTCCTTCACCTTTTACACAAATTTATCAACAAATGAATCCTAATTTTGCTGGACAAAATCCAAAACAACCACATATGGGAGGACCTTCTGGATACAACTTTCCACCACAACCAATTTATGGTCCTACTGGTGTCCCTATGCCTCACCAATATCATCCTCAAAGTAATCGACATATACCCTTCGTGGAAAATTTAGACCTACCGGATCTGTTGATATTGACAAATGATCCCATATTGGACTTCCCTTTCTGGCCAGTAATTCCCACCAAGTTACCATCTGATATTCCAAAATTTGATGGTAAACCTATAGAAGACCCAAATAACCATGTCATGACATTTCATCTTTGGTGTTCATCAAAATCACCGATGGATGACTCTATTCGTTTACATCTTTTCCAACATATTCTTATGGGCTCAACGGTGAAATGGTACATTGAGTTACAACGTAGATCTTTTCAAGACTTCAATTCATTTTCCATAACTTTCCTCACCCATTTTCATTTGCCAATTAGATACGAAACTGTCACAAAACTTTTGACCTCCCTTCGTTAGACTAACTCCGTCGATATTTTCGATCATATTCATGATTGGAGACGACAACAACAGTTGATCAAATCCACCATCCTCGACCAGTTGTTGGCTGAATGGTTCACAAAATCCCTATTACCTCCTATTACTTGCAATGTATCCATGAGAGGTGTAGTTACATAAGAGGAAGCTATTTCTCGTGCCCAATACCTGGATCTAGTTTATTCCCAATCTGATACTTTGTAAGAACTGATCCCAAACGCTCCTCGTACATCAAATGATCAATCAAAACCATCCTCTACTGCTCATTTAGATGGTGTTATCGGTCCTATCAAAACACAACCTGTCTCATAATTGACTAGGACAACCGATTATTCAATATCTGCCTCGCCTACAATGCATACTTATGTCCCATCAAATTCTTCCCCCACTAAAGTGTATGAATTAAATGCAGTTCAATCTACTTCACCATCACAATCTGGGGGAAAAAATAAAACTAATAATAAATCCAAAAAAAATTCTAATCAAACCGAAAATAAAAAAAACAAAAACACCACCACTCGCTACTGAAAAGAAACCACAACGAAAACTAGAATTTCCTTGTCTCATATGTGATGAAGATCATTACACAAGAGATTGTCCCCACCAGGAAGAAGTATCGAAATTATTTAAAGGAAATTCCCAACCCGTTGTTTTGACACATACTTTTCCACAATAGCAGTCACTGGTTGCAAAAATATTGCACCTTCGTAAGGAGTCAACCCAAGTCATCCTACTAACAAGGATGCTTCCTCAAGTGCACATATTTATATGTTTAATGGTGTAGATTTGACCACTAGAACACCGACATATAACACACCTTCGAGAAAACCCAGTAAGGAAAGCATAACTAATGGAAATGTGATTGATCCACCTTCCACTTCAGTTACCCCTACATCTAGACCTCTCCATATTGAGAAACCTAATTTTGACTCTATCTTATGCCTACCCAAGAGCACTATCTGAAAGTTGACCTTTAATCCTAAATCTTGTGTTGTCCAAAACTACAACATTGTTGAATATTTGGCACACGCACCTTGTGCAATGTCGTCTCTCGAATTTCTACAACACTACCCCATCCAACGTAGGACTCTCTTGGCATCCATCGAAGCTATAGATCCCGAGTCATCCAATAATATCACATTTAACATGAACAATTATAAATCGAGATTCTCTCACCAACTTGCATTTCAAATCATTGTTGTTGTTCACAATCAACATATTCATCACACTATATTGGATGAGGGAGAATCAACCTATGTCATGTCCTTATCCTATTGGAAAGGCCTTAAATCCCCTGGTCTTAATCAATCTCCCACTAAGTTAAAACATTTGATGGACAAGGTTTTAGACCTCATGGGATGTCACAATCGTTAGTCGTTCAATTGGGGGGAAAAACTGTTTTTGTCGATGTGGAAGTAGTCGACACTCCTTTAGATTATAACTTATTTCTCACAAGAAGTTGATTTTATGCTATGATTGTTGTGGCCTCGGTTTTTTGATGTTTTCATTTTCCTCATCAAGGAAAAATCGTTACCATCAATCAATTAGATTACTGTACACTTGGTGCTCGCAATCAAACAACCAAAAATATTCCATTTTTTGGGGACTCAAAGATTACTTATGAGAGTGTAGGGGTAGGTTTGTTGAAATATTCTTTGCTCATGGGAACTTTCCCTGCACCCGTTCCTCATATTTCACAACATATTTCCACTATAAACATGATTTCAACCATGGTACATCAATCCCTCAAATCATCTGATCCTTGGATTGTACCTATTCCTTTAGAATTTGATACACTAGGTGACATTATTCCACTTAGTCCCGCCGAGAAAAAATACAATGCCATTCAATCCGCCTCTCCTTCACCTAACGACCAACATCTGCTGGTGTCTAATTCTTATTCATTACCACCCTGGTTAGATTCCTTATCCTCGACCTTTGATTAAATCCTACATATTTTTCCATTAGATGAATCCATTATGGAAATTCTTAGTATCGAAGAGTCACCATGGGATGATAACCACCATCGCTCATCTTTTCTTCCCAGTCTGGATGAAATCAAGAAAGATATTTCATCTATATTTCCAACCGATATTGTCAATGATCCCCAATATCCGATACTCACTCATGATACAATATCTGAGAGAAATTTTTGAAACATATCACAACCCATCAATGTTGACATATCCACAAAAGAAGGTGTTGTGGAAAACATACAACTAGGTGTGAACTGTTCAATTGAAGAGATTGAAAATTACACCACCCTGTTTAAAGAATTTTGCAACATTTTCTCCTGGAGCTACGAAGAAATACTAGGGATTGACCCTTTGATCATTGTGCATGAAATAAAAACTTACTGTGGATTTAAAACTGTAAGACAAAAACTCTACCTTGTTCATCCCAAGAAAACTACAACAATCAAGGCAAAAGTACAAAAGTTATTGAAATCTGGTTTTATTTATCCTGTACGTCTGACGGAATGGGTTTCCAAAATCATTCCAATCGCCAAGAAACAAGGGAAAATTCACGTTTGTGTCGACTATAGGGATCTCAATAAGGATTATCCAAAAGACAATTACCCTACGCCCTTCATCGACCAAATTATCAACAATTGTGCCAGAAGCGTCATTTTCTCTTTTATGGATGACTTCTTTGGCTATAAACATATCGATATTTTACCTGTTGATCAACATAAAACAACCTTCGTCTTTCAATGGGGGACTTTCACATATCAGAAATTAACTTTTGGCCTTAAAAATGTTGGAGCCACTTTGCAGCGGGATATGTCGTACGCTTTCCATGATATCAAACATATTGTTGAACCCTATCTCGATGATTTACTAGCTCATTTGGCACATCGAAAAGACCATATTGGTCATCTAAGAGTAATATTTCTTAGGTGTAGACATTACAACATACGTTTGAACCCAAACAAATGCATTTTTGTTGTTGAATCATGGAGACTCGTAGGATTTGTCGTCTCCAAATATGGGATTAGGGTGGATCCATTAAAAGTGAAAGTTATCATCACTTTACCTCCTCCCAACAATATTACACAACTTCAAAGTTTGCAAGGGAAGGAAACATTTCTACACCGTTTTATCTGTAATTACGCCGAAATCACAAAAGGATTCATGAGATTGATGCAAAAGGATGTCGCTTTCATCTGGGATGAAATTGCTTAACGCTTATTTGATGATCTCAAAGATGCTTTAACGAATACCCCGCTGTTACATCCCCCCAACTATGCGAGAGATTACATCCTTTATTTGGTTGCCTCTACTTCCACCATTGCCATGGTGTTAGTACAAGAGGATGATGACGGTGTAGAACATGTGATATATTATTTAAGTAATATCATTTCAAGCCCCGAACTCCGTTATTCACATGTTGAAAAGGTGGCTTTGGTGGAGGTCATTGTTGTCCAAATATTTAGACACTACATCTTACTTCACATTACCACATTCATTGCTGACTCAAACCCCATGTATCACATCTTGACCCGTCAAGTACTTGGGGGAAAACGTTCAAAGTGGATCGTCATTCTTCAATAATTCAATCTCGATTTCACCAAATCCAAAGTAAAGAAATCATTGGTTTTTTCCGAGTTAATTTGCAATCTTCCCCATACTGATGAGGACACTGAGCCTAGTGATTCCCTTCCAAATGAGTCACTTTTCCTTATTAGTACATCTGATCCATGGTATGGAGACATTCTCTTATACCTCTAGACCCAACGATTCCATCTAGGTATTTCGCATGAAGAACGACGTCATATTAGATGCCATTCAAAGTACTACCTTATTATTGGTGACACTTTGTATCACTGTGGAATTGACATTGTCCTCCGACATTGTTTGACCCATGCAGAGGCTAATCATGTTTTAAATGAATGTCACCTTGGATATTTTGGTGGTCATCTCTCAAGGATGGCTACAACCCAAAAAATATTACATGCCGGTTAGTTTTGACCCTCCATATTCAAAGACTGCATTGAGGCCATTAAAAAATTCCCACCATGTCAAATCTTTCAGAATAAATCACGTACCCACATAACTCCACTCCATCCAATTGTCGTCGTCGACCCCTTTTCTAAATGGGGTATTGATTTCATGCAATGTAGGCCTACCTAAGCCGGGGGACATCATTATATTATCATCATAGTCAATTATTTCACTAAATGGGCTGAGGATATGCCTACATTTCTTAACGATGGCCAAACTGCAACACTTTTCGTGTTTAACCACATCATCGCTCAATTTAGAGTCCCATAAGCTATCGTAACTGATCACAGATCCCATTTCCAAAATCATAGGATGAGTGAATTGCGCACCAAGTTGGGTTTTCGTCATGAAAACTCATTCCCTTACTATCCTTAGGCCAATGGACAAGTTGAATCCATCAACAAAGTCCTGAAGACCATGCTTCAATGCATGGTGGGGGTGAACAAAACCACTTGGAATTTTCAACTCTTCTCAACACTCTCAGTCTATTAGACTTCAGTTAAAACCACCACCGGATTCACACCTTTCCAGTTGGTATATGGGTTGGAAGCGATGTTTCCGATTGAATGTGAAATTTCATCTCTAAAACTAACCGTAGATCTCTTGGACCACACTTCTACCGAAGAAGAATGCTTCTTGTACCTAACTAAGTTGGATGAAACCCTCACGATGATACTCTTATTAACGAGACTTATCAAAAGCACATCAAAACCCAATATGATAAATCTATCCGACCTCGCATATTCACAGAAAGAGATCTAGTCCTGGTCTACGACCAAGACCATGATAAACTTGGAGTGGGAAAATTGGAACCTATGTGCCATGGACCTTACATCATAAAACGTGTGCTACAAAAAGGTTCCTATGAACTAATTGATTATGATGGAATCCCTCTTGGTGAGCCTCACAATGGGCTCTACCTGAAAAAATACTACGCTTAGAAAATATTGCATATGTGCTTTGTACATTAGTGTACCATATGTTTTGGTTTGGTGTGTTTTTACTTTTGCGTGGATGAGTTTTGTAATATCCTTAGCTTCTTCTACCATGCTTTATGTTTGAATGCGTAGATGTAATCATCTTTCCCAATATATTTTGGATTTGCAGATAGCGCTAGCCGACATACCCATAACTTAGCTTCTGCATCTTGGACCATTTACTATTCTAGCGAGTTGGTGAGCTCAGGAGGGACTTGTCTTGGACCTACAACCAATAATGTTGCAAAATATCACGCCGTTATTGGCATTTTGATTGAGGCCGTCTCCCTTGACACATCTTAAATTATCATTAACCGTGATTCCCAACTTGTGGTCTGTCAACTTAATTGTGTTTATTCTATACAAAATCTGTAAGGTAGCTAGAGAGGTAGTGGGGCCCCCCAAAGGGCCCATAGTGATAATAGTGGAGGCCATTCAATGTAAGGTGGACTAGGTCCACTATATTAATAAAGGCCCACTATGGTAGTTAAATGTAATAAATGTGAGAAGGCTCTCTAGAAGGTTCCTAGGAGATAGAGAGAGCTATATAAAGAAGTGTAAGCAATGTAATGAATCATAGTGAAGAATATTGTCATTGTAACAAGCAAGTGTTGCTTGAGGAGTGCATTCCTTCCATAAGGAATAATATATGGTGTTACCCTACCTCAAGGGTTTTCTCTATTTATTGTGTTCATGTTATGGTGAATGGTTTATGGTTTATTCTTGTTCTTATTGGAGTATATTTTCATATCTGGTATATGTTCTTAACAGTTGGTATCAAAGCACTTTCCTTGGCCAAATAAGGGAATATTTGTTTTCTCTTTTTGTAGAATTTTTTCTAGGGAAGAAAAATAGGGTGACGCACTTCAGATTCAGATATGAATATTTACGAGATGAATTTGGTGAAACAAATTGGGTATTTGAATTCCTCTCGGAAAAATACCCAATTTCAAAAAACAAATAAGCTGAAACGGAGTTCGGGAAGTAAAGTTATGAGCATTTTAAATTCAACAGTTTTTAAGGGTTTTTCCGGAAAAAGCCGCGATTTTCTGCCATAACTTATTGTTCTATTTTTTGGGGTTTTGCATAGAAATATGTATTTTACAGGGAAATGTGATGGCCCTAGTATTGAATCATTCATTAAATAAAGAAAGTCAGCATGGGAAGAGAATTGGCCCCATTGGGAAGATCTCAAATTGCAAGGTGATGCTACCATTTGGTGGAAATCACTTGATTATAAGGAGATTATGACACTATCCAATGAAGAATTTGAAAAAATATTGTTAGAAAAGTGGTCTCATGGAGAAAATAAGGATAAAGAGATAACCAAGAGTTTATTTTCATGTGAAAAATCTATATTACAAGTTCATGGTTGTATTCATAAAGAAAATATCATTGTTTCTATTAACCCTAGTTGCATGCATAATTTTATCAATGTTCAGTTGGTTAATAAATTGCAAGTTCCAATAAAGAATATTCAAAGCACATAGGTTGAGGGTGAAATTGTTCAAATATTTAAAGATTTGAAGATTACCATGGATAAATATGTGTTGCATTCAGATTTTTATGCTATGGATATAGATGAAGTGGATATTGTTTTGGGATATCCTTGTATAGAATCAGTGGGTACCATTAATATTAGTGTGCAAAAGAAGTTTTTAAAGTTGTGGTACAAGAAAAAGAAAATCACATTGCAGGATGTGTCTCTTAGTAAGAAAGATGGACCCATGGAAGCTAGCAAAGAATTTATTGTTGAGTCTGAAGTTGAATCAGAGGCAGAGTCTATAGAAGGAGATGAAGAAAAACTACAAGGACATAATCAGGAAGCTAAAGAGGCCATTGACTCAAAGGAACAAAGTGTTGCAGATTTGAAGAAAAAGGAACAAATTCCTACAGTTGTTGTATATCGTCATCCACATCATATAGAGACACAACAATCATCAAGGCAATGGTGTGTGCATCAACACATTTATGCGCCAATAAGGCACCAGATAGGAAACTGACCAAGAGGTGCATGGAGGACTACCGACACAATGGGAAGAGCTCAAGCTACAGAAACAATCCCATGGAAAACCAAACATGATGCAGAGCAAGACCAAGGTGGCAAGGAAACATATAGACATCATGTTCGACTTCCATTGGGATGGATGGATGGTCGTACTTGGTACCAGTTGGCTACATTGCTTAGCCGATCATATTGTATGGTTTCTTCTCATGTTTCGAGGACGAAACATGTGAAGGGGGATGGAATGTAGTATACCTAGGGAGGTAATATGGGGTACCTAGGGAGGTACCCAATGAGAATGTAGTTATGTGTTATTAGTGGAATCCATTTAATATATGAGAATGTGGTCATTTAATGCAAGGTGGACTAGGTCCACTATATTAATAAAGGCCCACTATGGTAGTTAAATGTAATAAATGTGAGAAGGCTCTCTAGAAGGTTCCTAAGAGATAGAGAGAGCTATATAAAGAAGTGTAAGCAATGTAATGAAACATAGTGAAGAATATTGTCATTGTAACAATCAAGTGTTGCTTGAGGAGTGCTTTCCTTCCATAAGGAATAATATATGGTATTACCCTACCTCAAGGGTTTTCTCTATTTATTGTGTTCATGTTATGGTGAATGGTTTATGGTTTATTCTTGTTTTTATTGGAGTATATTTGCAGATATGGTATAGGTTCTTAACAAAATCCAATATTGCTATGTCTCTACATGAGGGTTCACCATCTCGAAAGGTTTTTCACTTATGTAGAATACCAACATATACCGAGAGAACTTAATATCATTACAGATTCGTTAGAAAATTACATGTTAGAATGACATCTCACACATAGATAAATATTCAAAAACATAAAATCATAAAACATAAAACATAAAAAAAATCACATCATTGAAACATAGGTAGCTGAGACAAAACCCATATCTATATATATATATATATGTCTGTATATAAATAGTAAAAGTGTGACATCATATAGTCTAGAAAGTACGTAGAGTGGCAAAATGTGGGATACTATGCCCGTACATCATCATGACAAAACTACATGAAACTCTACTCATTCTCTTGTACTATATTGTGCTCATGGTATCACACTATATATCTAGCTACTCGTTTCAACAAGTGGATAATACTCTCTGGTACACCCATAGTGTGCCTCTACAAGTGTAAAGGAACATCCCGCAATATCATAGAGGGGACACCAATGGTAAGCCCCCTAATATTCCTTTCTTCCTCGTGGAGCCCTCCGGCTCCGCCACCTGACTCCACTGCCACCTGGACACCGCCACGTCATCCAAATGGATCCATTCTAGCTAGACGAGCCATCCCTATGTCTGCATGATGAAAAAAAAACATGATTAAATCCCTCTTCGTACAACAAAAAAATGCATATATTATAAAACAAAAATATACTTTTGCAAGGACACGATATCTCGTGTTTCACCGGATGGATCCCACAGTGCCCCTTCAGGGAGAACTAGATCCACACTACCCCTAATATCAACCATGAAATAAGGGTATTCCTCTATCATAATGGTCTGCCTCCTCCACCATGCAAAAAAGTGAGCAGTAAAATGAAAGGCTGAGGGATCATTCCCCAACTGAGGAGAAAGACTAGTCCACCTCTCCATATGAGGCTCATATGTAGGATGTTCTATCAATGCAACCCGTGGCTGCATATGTGGTACTCGCTCCAAAAAGAACGATACTAGGAAAGCTCCATATCCAAACTACTTATGCTTTCCCGCTCTACATCTCGAAATCTGATCCTTCACATTTTCCAAAAATACTGCACACTAGTTAAAGATCCTAAGATCAAGACAATAAACAATATACACCATCTGTGATTTGGAAGAAAGATGGGGACTGGTGCTTCTTCCAGTTTAGTAATAGTAAATATGATAGCTCGTAGTGGGAGGTCCCTCACATATTTAATAACAATCCTTCCACTCTCCTCGTGCGATCCTAGCACATAAAATTGTTCTATATACTCATCTGTCTGTTGTGGCATGGTCCAATGGATGAATAGGATGATGGGATCCCCTCTCCTCGAGAGCCCCGTCAGAAAATAAACATCCTCAATGTCAATCTCCAACATGTGAGGTCCCACCTGGATCAATGTCCCATAATCCAATCAAATTCTAAAGGAGAAGTACTTCCTTTCACATATTTTGTATCTTGAAATATTTCAATATCCCATAGTTCCAGAGAGCTGCCCTTGCTTTAGGGTCATGTAAGGCAGCCAAATAATCATTGTCATGATCCCTTTCCTTCCATTCGATCATTTTGATTGATTAAATCCCTGCAAATCAACAATAAAAAGCATTAGCCAAAATCCCAAACCAAGAGAATGCTTTTTCATAGGTTAAAAAACAAGAACACAATTGAGTTTTGTGCATGGTTCCCCCCTACTAGCATCTACAAAGCGATGACACCCCCTTCTCATGGCTAGCAGGGTGATAAGATCTAGGATGGCACCCCTCACAATACACTAGGGGAGTTCCACCCTAGTAGTGTGCATTAGAGGTCCCTAACAAGCTCAAAACCACTGAAAAAAGCATCAAAACGATTAATGAAACCATGGAAAATGAAGAGGAGGATTAGATATCTAACCTAATCCAGACGAAACAAAAAATGATGGCTTGTAGCTCCCGCAATCGATGCCAGAAAAATCACTCCAAATGGGGGAAAAATCAAGTGAAAAGGGCAAATGGCAAATGAAAGGTGAAAATGAACCAATTTTTTTACCCAAACCACTTTCTGCCTGTTGCAAATTAGTTATATCTAACCCTTTTTCACATTTATATTACCTATCATTTGGATTTTTTGCAAATTATCGTCGTTTGTTAAAGGAATTGCTGACATTTTTTTCCCAGGATGATTTATTTATGCAGGAACATATGAAGCAAAATAAGCAAACTTTGTCTTTCTTCGAGCTCGTTAAAATATGAAGAGTCGTCTATTGGGCGATAGTTTAACCCTTTTTCGGTCCCAAGAGACTAACTACGAAAAACAAATACTCTAGTTGAATATTGACTAGAAGAGTTCTCCGTTTTATTATTTTATTCTTTTTCGGACTTCGAAGACTAAAATTATGAAAAAGAACATCCATGGAATTCTCTTTAAGTACTTTTCAAATTCCCTAAATATGAAAAACAACCGAGTTTCCTTCTTTGGACTCGTTAAAATGTACATTGGAGGGCCCATATGAGAATGAACCCTTACGTCTTCCGGTTTGTGAAACATTGGAAGAAGAACTTACCGAAGGTGAGTTATACCGAGCACCTGCTATCCTCCTCAAGCTCGATAAACAAGAAAGAGGTACTCATCTATCTGGATGGGGGAAAAATTGAAGGAAGTGGGTCAAGTGTCTTGAATCCTTTAAGGAATCTATTGTTTTCTCCCTTGAACATGGCACCCATATCCATTTCACCTTACATTTGGTTAATTCACTCTTCCTTGAGTCATACCAATCCTTCGAGTCTTATTACTTCTTTGGCTCATCCGAAGAGTGCCCCAGTTATTGTCGCACTATGTTTTGGTCCATTTCTCAATTGAGTCGAAAGTTTCCAAATCTTGTGTCGTGCCTCATAAATGTTCAAGGGAAGCCTTGCACAGATCAACCATCTACAATATTACCAGTTTCTGTCCTTGCTCCAGTCCATATTTCCAATCTCATATCACTATCCTATGACCATTTTGTGTCGGTGATTGGGGATACATCAAGGCCCTCCTTCGACGAGTATTTTCCTATTGACCTCAACAAATTATCCGAGAATTCGAACCTGAAACATTGTAGTACCTTGGGACCTGCATGCCTCAATGGAAAGCCTCCTCGCCTTTGAAAATGGGTTTACATCATTGACCCCTAATCGATTTATCCCACGAATGTTTGACTCTAGCTCATTTTTCACATTTGTTGGGATGTACTTTACGTACCTTGGGAATCATTAACATTATGGGTGATTTACCTCGTGCTTGTTAATGGTATACATGAATGACCGATAATCAAGAGGTTTCTACCGTGTTCGACACCAAAACATTTATTCACATGGTTAAAATTGTACTATTTGATGAATGGGACGAACACCCTAGGTTGAGCACCCATTTTGCTATGTTCTTTGCCTAAGTTTTGATGGAGATTATTTGATTGATTCACATAGATCCACTTTGTATTGGTCTGTGGCTATGTTCTTGTCATGTCGTAGCTCCACCGTGTATTCTTTTGTGGTTGCGATTAGGTCATGCCATGGAGAAATGGATCCACATTGTTTCTTTGGTGGCCATATTCTTAGTCAATATCACTATATATCCACATTGTATTTTTTCAGGTGGCCATGCTTTGAGTCATTTATATTCTGAGCATAGGTATGCTTGCCTTGTGAATGAAAATGTATATTAATACTGTATGATTATTGTCTGCAACTTCTACCAGGTTCTCCGACTCCATCATCCTTGCATTGAACAAAGTGTTTCAACCATCATTTTTCTCTTCTGACCTCACAATTTGGGGGGGAATTTGTTACACATAAAAATTCCACACTTTCATATAAAGTGTCACAAGTGTCGCATGTGGCGCAAACGTCATGTTTTAAGTGTCACATGTGGCACAAACATCATGTTTTAAGTGTCGCATGTGGCGCAAACGTCACATTCTAAGTGTTGCAAGTATCGTAAGTGTTGCAACTCAACCATCGCAAGTGTCATAACACGATTCATGCACTTTTTGTAAGTTTCGCAACTCAATAGAAAACTTAGAAACATTTGTTACAACCTTTGAATCACGTTAGAGAGAAAATCCCTATCATTGATAGTCGATACACAACTTTTCCTTGGAAAATTCAACCGGTTTTTGAGCATTTATGAAGGGTGGTGCCCCCTGACCATACTTGGGGAGTACCATGGTGACCTATTTTCCATGTTAGGGGAGCGCTAGTCCTAATATGGTTCCTTGTATCTCACTATGGGGGAGCACCATTCTTGTTGAGGAAAAAGGGGGATCTTCTTCACCAAATTATATGGGCCAACTCTCTCAGATTGGGTTAGTTATGTTCGACCCTCATGCTTGGGATTCACCTTAGGATCTGATCCAAACCTTAAGTATCTCTCTCCTCATCCATATCCCTCATTTTATGATGGTATTTGTACTTCTCATGCCTATAAATTGAAAGATTTTCCATGGGGAAGGAAGAGGAAGAAATCGATAATAGCATCGTTATTTTAATATTATGTTGTTCATGCAAAGGGTTGGATGAGGATGACCTGAAGGAGCTGCTGCATATTCAATATCAGATTGTAAGTACTTTCTTTTGGTTCTAAAATTAATATACTTGGCCTATTTCCTTCAAGTATGTGTACTTTTGAATCTACTTGTTTATTGCCATTCAATCTTCATAGGTAGATCTGTTTAGTTGATTATATAGAGTGGAATAAAGGTATATTTGTTGTTCTTTACAGGATCAAGGAGCTTAGGAATCAAGATCAATATTGGGAGCATCAAAGGACAATCACCAAAATAAGGTATGTCACATTTTTCTTCTCCTCGTTTAATTAACTAAGTTAGTTCTGAAAGGAATATATAAACCATTTGTACTTTTTTTTGTCTTGGTAACATGGGTCTGATAATCCAAGGGATATTTCACCTGTCCACAGGGGAAATATTTTGTAATAGATTTTATCAAATCTTGTGATATTATTTCATTGAAATACTTAGTTAGTTGATGACCCAATGTTGTCTATGAAATTTCATTCATTCTTGAAACATATTCCCTAAAACATTTTGTGTAGTGTATTAGCTTGAAATTTGAAGAGAAGAGACATATTTCAGGGAGGATGGAGACAATCAGGAAGGGGATAAAAAGGATGGGACCAAAAAATAAGGAGGGTATATAAGACAAAAGGTGGTGATGGTAGGGATACGAAGGATGGTGGAGAAAACAAAAAGGGAGGAGGGGATGATTATAAGAAGGACATCAGTGAATCTATTAGTGATGGTGAATACATAAAGGGTGAAGGCAATAAAATCGGTCCATGTTCCTAGATATTTTATTGAGTATGACATTGATCATAATCATCCCTCAGTTATGAAAACCCAGATTCTTGTTATATAATATAACTCCCTAAGAGTACTATTAGCATATGTGTGTTATGGATAGGCTTGAATCCTTGGGGAACTAAAAGGTTATTATTTGAGGATATGAAGGTCTTATCAATCCCACCAAAATCAAATAAATTGAGAGAGAAATATAAAAGTAGAGTGCATATAATTCAAAATATTAGAGAACAAATTAAATATAATATTTTATTAATGACTACTTAAATTGATTTAGTTTCTCAAATATGTATTGAGTTTTTTTTATTGATATAGGAAACCAACTTTAAAAAAACAAAAACCTTTTTCTCACACAAGAAATATTATATTCCTTCTTTATAAAAGTAAATTAAATGTCAAAAATCCATATCATAAGTTATCTAAAGATTAAAATGATATACACTTATAACCATTAAACACTCTTGATGATGACTTGTCTTGTAACGACCCCCAACTGAATTGAAGATCATTACTACGAGGAAAACACATAAAAATGAAATATTCTCTGGTAAATATTTTCATATAGCTTACCAGCTACGAATTACACACATATTTAACTATTGTTTAATATCATAATTAAATGCATCTACAACACTCTAAAAAATACATGAATGAAGTTTAAATAACTCATCACAACAATACAAAAATCGTTCTCAAACACATAGTTAATACACAACAATTAAACTCATAATGTAACACATAAAAAAGATAAAACACTTATCTTTTACAAATGGTTGTGCAACCAGCTGCTTGGGATGGATGTTCCACCTAACCATAGACTTGCAGTTCCAAATATCAACAACAATTCACCCCCGTTCTGCGGCTAGAAATCCACAAAAGAAGGTGGTCTCTCATTGTCCACTCACGGTTCATAAAACCCCACAAACCACTGGTATTCTCCTAGAACTATCCCACTTTTCCACCAACTCTCTTCCTCTCGACCTTCCCAACCCAATGAATGTACCCCTACACGAATCTCAATCCATCAGGCATCCCATTCATTCATCACAATCTCTCTGGAATAGGTAACCATGAATATCACTATTGGTAAACTCAAGGGAGCTCACTGCTAGGAAAACTACCAAGAAAAATAACAACAATCACTTGTTGTTACAATGAAACTCACTCAAGACTTCACTCTTCAGGCCTGAAAACCCGAAACTTCAATATTTTGCTCCAATTACGCTCCATAATTCACCCTCCATGGTTTCTCCAACTCCAATCTCTTATTTTATGCTCTCTCGTTGTTGTTCATGCAAAAACATTGATCGACTAGAACTCTTGTAACTTCCCATACAAATTTTCCTCTCCTTAGATTACTTTATTGACTTACACTCTTCCATAAACTAATTATACTCATCCCGTATGCTTCCAATAACTATGGGATGTGACTTATCACACCCACCCTCATACATGTATTCAATGATTGGCTTTGGGAACTATCAATCAAAGAATTAGAAGATTCATATACTAATATAAAATTTAGGAAGTGGGTTGAATTAATAGACACGGGTAATTCCCCCTTGGAATTATCATTTTAAATAGTCTTAGAAACTCCCCTCTCTTGTGGATTAATTCAACCCCCATCTCTATCCATATCTTCTAAAAACTAGCATCACATTTTATTTATTAAAATTCAGAAATACAATTCGCATATACATCACTTTGTTGTAGCCACACATTATATCTACATTAAGAATTAATTAAATGTGGGATTATAGCGGGGATTTTACAATCCCCCTCCCCTACACTTGTGCACCATCCTCGGTGCACACTATGTCGATATACATATACAAATTTACATCACAATGCTTAAAGAAATAAAATTATGCAATTTCACAACTCCAACAACAGTTCCAACCAAAATATCCTATTCTTTTCAACCTGTTGACCCAAGGAATGTACCCCCTGCATCGTTCTCAGTCCATCGGGTTGTACCATTTGTTTCTCAGGGCCCCCAACGCAGGTTTTCTAGGACTCTGAGATGTGGTTATGGAACTCTAGATACTCAAAATGGAGTCTTGCATTCTTATATTATGTTTTCTTCAAAATTGACAAATATTTGAAGGTGTTCTTCCCACATGGTCACCTAGTGATCCCATGTTGCGTCTTTAGGACCTTAGCAGATCAATTGAACCGTTACCATCCCTATGGATTTGTTCTTAAGCACTTTGAATTTTTAGTCTAGGATGTGTATCGGTTCCAACCAGAAATCCCCTTCGCGTTCCACCTGGATCACAATCCAATCAATTATGTGGGTAGGGTCAGACACATATTTCTTTAATAATAACACATGTAATACATTGCGCACTCTCATGGATGCAGGAAATGCTAGCATGTATGCAACTAGCCCTATTTTCTCTAAGATATCAAAAGGTCCACAATATCTTGCTGCTAACTTTGGGCAACTTCCTAATCTTAGTGAACTTCTTTTTGCTTTCACTTTTAAAAACACATGTTCACCCACTTTAAAATATCTAAAAAATATATTCTTTTATGCATAAAGTTTTTGCCTATCCTAGGAAGCCTTTGAATTTTCCCTGATCTTTGTCCTCTGATCTTCCATTTCCTTCAATAAATCTTTCCCAATAACTACTCTGTCTGCCAGATTATCCCAACTCGCTAGTGTGTTATAGTACCTACAATGCAATGCTTCAAATGGACTCATTTTTAATGAGGCTTGATACGGATTACTGTAAGAAAATTCCACTAAGTGGATATAATCCTCCCACTTTGATGGCTAGTACACACATACAATTTGAGAATGTCAATTATTCTATTAGTCCTCTCCATTTTCCCATTCGACTCTGGGTGATATGTTGTAATGAAATTTAGATTTGTCCCAAAGAAGTTGAACAAACCTTTCCAAAAATTGGATGTAAACTTGGTATCTTTGTCCGAAATAATTTCCTTGGGCACTCCATGTAGTCTAGAAACTTCCTTCATGTAGATTTATGCAATATTTGTTGCCTTATGTGTAGTCTTCACTGAAATAAAATGTGTTTCCTTAGTTAATTTATCCATGATGGAATCATGTTTCTTCACTTTTCTGGGCAAATTTGTAATAAAATCAACTATAACTACTTCCCACTTCCATTCTGGAATGAGAAATGGTTGTAACAACCCATATGGATGTCTATGCTTGGTCTTTACCTTCTGTCACTCTAGACATTTGGCTATGTAATTATCCACTTCTTTCTTCATTCCTAGCCAAAAGTATTGCCTTTTCACTGCTGCAATTGTTTTCTGGCATCTTGGGTGCCCAACATATGACACATTGTGTATTTCCCTCATCACTATATTTTCCAGCTCAATGGAATTCGTCACATCTACTTTTCCTTTATACATGAGAATTCCATTTTCTTTTAGCTCAAAGTATTTAAATTTTAGTTGTAAATTTCCTTGTTGTAATGTTTCTTTTATTTTTCCATATTTCTGATTTGGATTTGCTGCTTCAATAATTTTATCTTTCATATCAGTCCTATACATGCTAATGGATGCAATATGTGTTATGTACCAAAGAACTGAATACAAAAGCACCACAATATATATAGAAGAACAATATGCAAAACATCTCTTATTACTATCAAACCCTTAGGGTAGGGCAACACCATACAATGGATCCTATTATGGAAGGGATCCTCTCCTGTTCACTTGCCTCTTCGAGGGGGCATCCTCCTATTGAGTTACTTCTCCAAATACAATACTTCTCTTCATGTCCCATTACATTTCTTGAACCCCTTTATATAGTGCTACCATCACCTAAGAACATTCTAGAGGAGAAATATTCTAGAAGTAGAACCTTCTAAGAAGTCCTCTTACATTTATTATATCTAACTACCCATTTATTATATCTAACTACCATAGTGGGCCTTATTTAATAATATAATGGACCTAGTCCACCTTACATTGAATGGCCTCCACTATTATCACTACGAGCCCTCTGCCCCCCCCACTACCTCTCTATCTACCTAAAATTCTCTTGTGCTCTCCTACTTGAGTGAATCAACCACTTGGTTTTCTTTTCCTTTGACATGCTTAATTTCAAATTCATATTCACTAAGAATTTACAACCATCTAGTTTGTCTGGCATTTAATATTGGTTGTCCAAACAAATGTTTCAGACCACAATGGTATGTCCTTAGCTCAAATTTCCTCCTCATGAGGTAATGTCTCCACATTTTTAATGCATGAATAATGGCTACTAATTCTAGATCATGGGTAGCATAATTCCTTTCATGCTCTTTTAATTTTTGGGACTTGTAGAATACCACATGATCTTTTGTGTGAGGATTCCACCAAGACCTTCCTTGCATGCATCGGTGCACACAAAAAAATATTCATCCAGATATGCAATCTTCAATATTGAAACACTTGTCAAGATGTCTTTTAGCTGCTGAAAACTCTCTTCACACTTGGGAGTCCATTCAAATTTCACTCCCTTCTTTTGCAAAGAAGTGATCAGGCTTGCAATATTTGAGAATCCTTTTATGAAACTTTGGTAATACCCTACAAGACCCAAAAATGATCTGACCTCTATAACATTTATTTGTGTTGGATATTCTCTCATGACCTCTATCTTCTTAGAATCAACTTCTATCCCATTTGCTGAAATAATATGCCCCAAGTAGTGAATATTCTTTTGATAAAATATGCACTTAGCTTGGAATAAAATTTATGCTCTCTTAAATTTTTTATCTCCATTCTTAAATGTTTCTCATGTTTCTCCTATGTCCTTGATTAGATGCATATATCATCCATCAACACAATTACAAACTTATCTAGGCATTCCATGAATACTCCATTCATTAGGCACATAAAAATTGTCGGTGCATTTGATAGTCCAAATGGTACTACCATGAATTCATAATGCCTGTATATTGTCTTGAATGTTGTCTCGTTGATGTTTTCTTCCTTTATCCTCACTTTATGATGACCTAATGTCAAGGAAATATTGGAAAGGATTCTTGCACCTTTCAACTAATCAAATAAGTTATCAATTCTTGGTAGAGGATATTTGTTCTTTATGGTGACCTTATTTAGCTGTCTGAAATCAATACACAACCTTAAGGTTCCATCTTTCTTCCTCACGAAAATAACTGGGGCACCCCAAGGTGACACACTTGGGAATATATACCCCTTCCTTAACAACTCTTCAAGTTGCATCTACAACTCTTTCAACTCTGGTGTGCCCATTATGTAAGGTGTCTTGGACACTGGGGAAACTCCTGATACCAAATAAGTAGAGAAATCAATGTATCTCTTTGGTGGAAATCCGTGTATTTCTCCAAAAACATCTTCAAAATACCTAAGACCAGACGGTCTTCAATACTTACCAATTTATCTCTGGCTTCCTCTTCCACATGGGCTACAAAAATCTAGCATCCTTTCTTGAAACTCTTTTTCAATTGCATAGATGTAATTTCTCTAACAACTACAACTCTTGGAATTCCTTGAACCTTGCCTTGCTTCCCTTCTTCATCAAGACATCTGATTTTCTTGTTGTAATAGTCTAGAACATAATGGTATTTTCCAACCAATCCATGCTAATTAAACAATCATATGAACCCAATCGTATGATGTTCACATCTACCTTTTTTCCGAGTCCATTCATGTATATTGTATAATCTTAACTAGCTCATTGATTTTCCTCTTAGCCCCTGTGGATAATTGAACTAACCAAGATTTATTATGCTTACTCCTTTGCAAGTGAAATATTTCAACAATGTTAGAGTTTATTTAACTATGGCTAGCTCCATAATCAATTAAAATTTCTGTGGGCTTCTTATCAATCTTACCTTCCACTTAAACCACGGGGGATTGCTATTCTTCTTGCTTGTTGTCCAAGGATGCATATATCCTTGGCATGTTTTCTCCCATGTATTCAACTGTCTCAACCTCTTGAATGTTGTGGAAAATCCTCATTGTTTCTCCTTTGTGAGGGAAGTCCCTATATAAGTGATTTCCATCACATCCCCAACATTATACAAGTTTATGTCTTGGCCTTTTCTCAAATGAATCTGTATTATTGTGCTCATTTTGGGTTTATTGACCTTTTTGACTTGCTTGGGAGTTGGTCTTGAAAAAGGGTGTCTTAAAACCTTTCTTCCTTTGATCCTTTTAACTCTTCATCTTTTCATTCTAAGCTTATTGGAAAACTAGCCTTCCTATGCTTTGCTCATAAAGATGATTTTATCTCCTTATAGATTCCTCCAAACTCCCAGAGTTATCATATTGTATCTTGTCATTGTAGAAATAAGGTAAACCACCCAGAAACCCTTGGATTTTTACCTTCTCATCCTTTATGAAGTCAACATACTTTAGCAATTCAAAGAACCTCTTCTCATATTAATTCATTGTCATTCTTCCAACTTGAGTTCAAAGAACTCTTTCACATTCCTTTCATAGTAATGCTTGGACAAATATTTCTTTTGGAAATATCCTTTGGACTACCTCCATGAGATCCTTTTCTCATCAAGGTGCTTGGCTTTATTAAGTCGATCCCATTGCAAAATTACCTTTCCATGCAAGTGATAGGTTGCAATTGACTGCTTAAAAATGTTGTTTAGGACCTCAAAATTTCCCTGCAAGTTTAAGACCTTCAAAAAACTGAAAATTTCCTAGAAAATTAATTTTTTTAATGTTATAAAAACCTTTTAATATGACTCGCTGATCTCAAAATTAGGGGAAATCTCATGTGTTGATCTAAACTCTATCGACGATTGACAATCGATGTTTTTTCTTTGAGCACATTCAACGCCCTACCAAAATTGTCGACCTGACCATCGACCATCAACCCTTTCCTTTGGAAATCGACTTGCAAGACATCACTAAACCAGTTGACTCGAACATTAGCCATTGGTGATTTCTATGGGACAAATGAAACACTTTACCAATTCAACCGACCTGCTCATCGACCATTGGCCATTTTTATTGGCATACAAAAACACTTCTCCAATCTAGTCAACCCGATCATTGGTCTGTTGAGGGGTCCTAAATGCCTTTAACTAAACAGTAGGAACCAAACCCACTACCGAGGCCCAATTAGACTTTGCAACGTTTAGTAGTGGAATGGTTCTCCAGATCTTGCGACCTGACCAATTAATCGATGGGATTTACATAGTGATTTACATGATATCTTCTCACGAAAACTCTTCCTTCAGTTTGAACTTTCTCTTTTTGTGGGTCTGAAAAAAAATAGGTGCTGGTATAAACCAGATAGGTAAAGGAAAAGGGGAAAATATTAACTACTGAAGAAGGCTGAGCTCAGGATAACCCTCTTGTTCAAGCATGGAGACAAAGATTTTCACACCTACGAAAAGCCTAGTACTAATACATCAACTTGCTGGTATTTCAATTATTGACTGAGATAGAATTGTCGAAAGAAAACATACATGAAATAAAATGATGGAAAGAAAATTAGTTTCCTTGTCTCTAATCACTAATCACACATTAACCACATGATTTTCTTTCCATCATTAGAGATAAGAACTATTAAAATATTGAATCATCTAACTTATCAATAGATTCAGAAACTCTTACTCATTACAACATCCATTCATGAGATAAAGTCAGGAGTAATTCCTCCTTATGATCCAATAACACATGCCTTTGATGTAAAAAAAAAACTTGTCTATGATCCTAAACATGACTTCTCAATTAAGGTAGCTCTGAAATAGTTCTTTACAATTCCAAAAATGAGGGTCTTTGCAAAAACCATCGACCTCTTCTAACAGGTCGATCCACTTATTTATAACAAATTATTAACTCAAAATAACTTTCAAAAGTGAAAACTAAGTAAAAAAAACATCACCACATGGCGCTTTCATCTCTCAATCTTCTAAGAGTCATCAAATGGTTTCACTTGAGTGGATGACTATTCTCATACTATGACCATTTGATGAAGAGTTCCTCACATGTGTTGGCATACATGAATCTGTGTTGGTCCATCGGGGTCGAAATGATCTCCTTTATCTCCACTTCCCATGCCCGATACTTGACTACTTTAACACTTAACTTCTATAACACTGTCTGAGCCTTGATTGGGTGCTCCATGAACTCCTATACTTGACCTGGCGCCATGTTCGACACCTTTTCTATCTCCGTAGTCCACGATGAGTCTTGTTCTGCAGGTAGTTTGACTATGTCGTGCAAGTCGAAAAAGTCCTCGGGTGTGCCGAATTTTGGGAGACGATGTCTCTCATCGCTCGATTGATCTTGGTCCATCTCCTTTAGCAATCAACCCATTTCTCTTGGATTCCCCGCTGAGGTTCTTGGGCCATCTTCACCCAATATTCGACCGACTTCCTTATACGGTCGATGTTGTTGTCCCTTAGCACCTGAATG
Organism: Picea engelmannii; assembly: GCA_009831015.1. NCBI lineage: Eukaryota > Viridiplantae > Streptophyta > Pinopsida > Pinales > Pinaceae > Picea > Picea engelmannii. Next base: position 567,510 of record ML779055.1, on the reverse strand, counting down.
CCATGCTCTTCGACGTCTCGACCCTTTTGAACCACGCTGATGTAATCAATTCTTTCCACTGCTTGGTGGGATTTATCATACCATATTTCCATGCCTTTTCACGTTGCAAGTTTCATAAGGGTGTCTTCTTGTAAATTGGCTATCCCTGCAGAGAAAAGGTGTCGCTCACTCGTTAATTTATCGTAGGCATCCTGGAATTCGCTTTTCAAGAATACCGTAGCCTCTGTGGAGTCCTGATAATATTTCTCCAAATGGCGCAGATGCTCCAACTCTTTTAGCAAAGCGGCCAACTCCTCTTCATATTTCCTTGCTCTATCCAGGGTGGCATCTATGATTTCCATCCATGCGTCGATAAGCTCAAATATCTTGGCATGCTCCGTGCTAATCAATTTCTCCTCTATGGTGATGAGGATGAAACTATCCAAAGTAAGCCTCCTTTTCTTAGTGGTTCTTTTCATAATGGACTTCCTCTTTCGATCATAGGCGATGGATTGTATATCGACGACCTCATCCACAAGTTCGGGGATTTGTTTCTCTCCCCAAGTAAGAGTGTTTCCTAGGCTCCTGGCGATGTATATCTGTTCAAGATTGGGTTCCTGAACCTCTTCTGTATGTCTTGAAGTCTCGACCTCTGGTTGTTTCTCATCGAGGGGTAAATTAATGGACAAAATTGATGAATTAGGGGTATGCTTGGTACTTACTTGGTAATCGACTATCGAGATGTTGATTTCTTGTTGTGGGATTTCTTCCCCTTGTTCACCTGATCCTAGCTCATCCATCGAGATGTCCATTGGCATTCCCGGTGTGTCGAGTGGTTCAACGTCCAAGGCACTTTCTACCTCGTGCTTGTTCTATGGACTGCTCTGACTTGGAGCATCGAGACCCGGGGTGGATGCCTTCTCAGGTTCTGTTTCCTCTGCGATTTTCACCGTAGTGACCAAGGACACCTTTGAACTCTCCTCATCATCGTAGATGGTTATTAGATCGAACAAGGGATTTGGTGTACTTTCTCTCCCTGATGTACTTGCTATCTTGGGCTGAGATGAAACTTCCCCTGGTGATTCGACCCATGGTGTTGAAGCTTCAGGGTTATCTGACCCGGTGGTTTCTTCAATTTGTATCGGCTCTGGGTCACTTGGTCCTCCCCGACTTTCAATTGGGTTGTCCACAAGAATCCTCATCATCTCTACGAGATTCGAGTCATTCTGCAACTGATCAATGAATCTCTATGGATCTGCCATCAAGAGAAATCCCCTTGTCTGTGCCTCTGGTGTCAAGAAAAATCCCCTTCCCTGCACCTCTATTGTCTCTTCCACTCTGATTTCTTCCCTGGCTCTGAGGGCCTCTTGATCCAATTGTTCTATTGTTTCCACTTGTCCATCCATGCTCATGGCCTTGAAACTGGTCATGTTTGGGTTGGCCATCCTCTGCACCACCTCATCCCAGTCCTGGGAATTCTCTATAAAGAATTCATCCTCAAACTTATCATGAGCATACAAACAACATGATGATACTTGCAACACATGTTGGAGGACCAGACCTTTAGGATCATGCTTGCAGAATCAGCCTGTAGGGAACCTAAATTCAGGTTGGCTCAACCCTTCTTGTTTGTCTTGACTAGTATCCTTTAACAGATAGAACCCCACATAGAAACCATAGGGTATGAATGCTCGTTTCTTGTCTTTGACCAATGTGGCGTTATAGCCCTACAAGATGGTTTGATAACAGATTTCTCCCACGACGAGCCGGTCTAGGACATGAGATGGTAGAAGATGTGGTGCTCTGGTGGCCTCGAACACCCTGATGTAGGTTGAGCACTCATCCAGGTACCAATGGCCTACCTTGGCTGCCACTGATAGCCTTGAACATTCCTCCTTAAAAATAATAAAATAAATGCAGGTGATGAATTCATCACAGATGAGGGCAGAAGATTTCTTTTACCTATTTTCCCATAGCATGCTAAAGTAGACGTGGACCAGGAGTTATGTAACATGCCAACTTAGATTCATTCCAGTGAAGACATTCCTCGCGCACATGACATCGAGACGATATGAGGCCATGTAGAAAGTTGGTGCCTCTTCTTCCTTCGATGACTGAGCCTATTGTATACAGGTGCTCAATTGTTTTGAGATTATCACTCCCCAGTTGAAGCTGCTCCCAACGATCGCCACCGTGTATGCCAAAGGCATCCATGCTTCTGAAAACTCAGAGCAATATTTTTCTCCATATAGCCTGCAGATGAGAGCCACCAAATAGATGTATGGATCCTTCAGGTTGATTGTCCTGTACCATCCATTGCTTCGATTGGTGAATTTCTTGTCTTCTCTCCACCATGAAGCCATGAACCAATTGTTGTCATGGAATTCATAGAACTTTACCATGAAGTCTGTGTTGAGCCTCTCTTCTAAGCCCCTGAGCTTGTAGTATTTCTGGACCTCTGTCGAGAGGAAAAATCCGACGTATCCACCATTCTCATCATTGATCAAGCACTTATGCCCACCTGTATGGTCGATGAGCCATTTCATAACCTTTATGCAGGGGAAAATGGGGGTTCTGCTTGCCACCATGTGTAAATATGATCGTCTAATGTTGGGGAACACCTGGTCATCGAGTTCCCTTACGCCCGGGACGCTGTGTGGGATATACTCTGGGTATTCTTCTTGGCTAATTCTATTGAATATATCCCCCCACTGTGGGAGCGCTGCCTTGGATCTGGTGCTTTCCTCTGTGTCACCAAAGGCCGGAGGCTGGGGAAAATATTTCTTTGTAGAAGTTTTGATGACAGGCTCCGCCCTGGGAGAGTAATCCAATTTCCTCATCTTTGGTTATTTCAGTGTTGGTTCTCTCAGCGAGCGTCTAGTAGTGGGATTTCTCGTCGACATTATTCCTGCAAGTAGAGTGGAGTTTAGAGACTGTGTAAGAAACCAGATGAACAGATATAAATTATGACCAACGAATTGATAGGCTTGGATACATACCTATGAATCTTGTTAAACCTGGTTTTTGATAATCAAGAGGGTCAGTACAGTCTTCGACTTACTCGCTTTTCTCCTTCAGACACTCTGGAATTTACTTATGCATAGAATGAATTTGTTCACATTGGTTCAAGAGATTTAAATAGGGAAGATCTTACCGTGTCGCATAATCCATTCAATTCAGATTATGAGTGAAATTTCAACAAATTTTCCGCCAAATATTTAGAGGAGTTTGAACTTAAATTCATCGTGGGTTGACGACGGAGGTGCGGGTGGTAATGTAGTCTATCGACGATTTCAGAATGTTGTTGTCTAATTGATGCATGGGGTAGAAACTAATGTGGGATTGGGCATTAACTAGTTCCTTAAATGTCCAAAATCTGATTGTATCTAATGTCGAAAATGTGCCATGGTTCTGCTCTTTCAGCTGGTGGATCGGGGGTCGGGATTGTGCTATGAAAATTTTCGTTGATATCCTCCTGCAAAATCTCCGACCCCAATCGATCTTACCGTACAATGCTGACGTGGAAAAGATGACTAGGAGGTGTGACTAGGACCTAGGGAACCAAAAAATAAGTCGGGATAGAACTAGACCACACGACCCTCTTACCTGGAAAAGACACGTGGCATTCGAGACCAGTGACTTATTTCACTCGTATTAATCAGAGTCATGAATTTCCTTAATCTATTCATTCTAAAACCAAATCGTAGCTTTCCGATGCCGAAAAGTGTCAAGGATCGACGATCGGCGATAAACCTACCCAAATGCTCTCGGATCGGTTCCCTCGAAAAAGTCCTGACGACAAAAACGCATCAGGGATCGGCGATCGGAGATAGATTTATCATGGTCTAAATGTTTGTTGTGATCCTTCTGGATTTTCCCTGATCCCAATAAAGTGCATCGGGCATCGACTATCGACGGTTTCTTTACATCCTTTGTTAACGTCTGTCTTCCTCGTATTTTACCGATGCCGAAGGGGATCGACTATCTCTCGAACATTTATGAAAAAAAACTTACGTAAACCAAAACTGCCTTCTGTCGATGCCAATGAGGATCGACACTTTGACGACTGTTGTTTTCCGTGTGGTTCCTTTACTTACTTGAATTCTTTCTGAAGCCGAACCTGAGCACGTTAGGTGCAGTGTTTGGTTGTCGATTCTTAATTCAAGTGTTAAGGTATTTTAGTCATGAGGTTTCATAAGTTAAAACAAACCTAAATAGGTGATGAGAGTCATGAAAACAAGCAAAGATAAAACATTTCCCAAAACGAAATCGAGTCAGACAGTGCAGAAAACAAGTGGTACCCAAAAAGTGACAAAATTTGATAAGTCATTTTTAGGGTGTGTTGATTGCTCAACAAATGGTGACTTACTAGGTGAAAGAAAAATCTTTGTTCCTACCTCAGGCTCAGCTGATGCAAAGGTTGGTTAAGAACTTAACTTATTTTTATAAGAGCCTCTTCTATCCTTGCGTTTGAAATTCCCTGGTTGGTGAATCTGGGCCTGCCTGTGGGGTTTCAACCTCTATTCCACATTTGTTTCCTTTAACCATGACCCATGCCCTCTTTTGACAAGAGTCGAGTAAATCATTCATTGGAACCATGCCTTTTAGTTATCATCATTCACTTTCTATGGTGTTTCTCTGCTGCCAGCGAGTGTCCATAGCCCCAACAGAGTCACCCCGACTTCACAGACCTTGTTCCGCTACCAGCAAGCATCCATAGCCCCAATAGATTTATCTGCATACCCTATCCTACGTTTCACTCATTTGATATAATTAATTTTATTTTGGAAGAATTCCCTGAGCGAGTGGGAGAAGAGGATGTCTGTTATTTGCAAAATGAGATGGTTACAATGAATTTTTTCTAGCTCTGTCTTGAGGTACATGTGGTCTTCTCCAGCTTACCATCTTTCCCTTTAGGTTTTACCAGACCACCAGGCGGACACTTCATCACTTTTCCAAGGTTGTTTATTTGCATAGGTTAGATACATAACTCCTTCAAAACAACCACAATTCTCCCAGTGCTTCTTGTGTTGTATGAAAGAATGAGTCAAGAACATAGTTCGTTATACCACATGAACTAAGGTCAACCAATGACTTGATAAACACAAACTTCAAAGCATAACCAGTACTATAAAAATAAAAATAAAAATGAATAACTCCACAATCAGCCTACCTAAAAACAAAATATCATGAAAACACACACATATTTGTTTTAACATAAATATTGTTTTAGGGCTTGGCCATTCACCGGGAGGGCTTCAGGTTCCCCCCTCATATTTTTCAATCGATATGTGCCTACCCCAATTTTCTTGGGTACCTGAAAAGGTCTGAGCCATATATTCTGAAACTTCAAATGTTTTCCCTTCGACTCATTCGCTCTGTCCCATTTCAGGACTAAGTCTCCTACTTCAAAATTCTTCTCTTTGGACTTATGTTTATCAAACCACATTTTAAATATCTGCTGATGAGCAATGAACTTTGATTTTTCTTTCTCCCTTTATTATTCCAACATGAGGAGGGTATCAATTCTCTGTTGAATGACCAATGAGGGTTGTCCTCTAGAATCCTGAGCGAGCTGAAGAGATGGAAGATATAGCCTGTTCAGGAGAATGGCTTCCTGTCAGTATACCAAAAAGTATGGGGAACTCCCTATAAATTCCTTGGGTGTTACTCTATCATCCCATAAGGCATTATGAAGTGAACTGTGCCAATTCCTCTAGTTGTCCGCAACTGTTTTCTTTAATATCCTCACTAGGTTCTTATTGGTTGATTATGCCACTCCATTCCCCTGTGGATAGTAGTTTGCAGAGTATCTGATTATGATTCCTTTGTCTAAAGAAAAATTTGTTAATAAGGTGGAAGAAAAGTAAGCAACATTATTGAAAATAAGGATGGAAGGCATACCGAACCTTGTAATCAACTGTTGTTCTATGAATTGGATCACCACCTTTTCATTTACATGAGTCAAATAGACGACCTCTGCCCATTTCGTGAAATAGTCTGTGGCAGTCAGTATGTATCTATGTTGTTTTGAAGAACTCGGTGTAATTTATCCTATGATATCTAACCCCCATTGCTCGAATGGCTTGGAGACAACCACAAGTTGGAGTGGGACAACTTCTCTCTTTTCCCTCCCCGCGCTTATTTGACAAGTATTACAGTTCCTAGCTTATGTGTGAGCATCCCTGAACAGAGTAGACCAATAATAGACGGCTCTCAGTATTTTATGAGTGGTGGTATTCCCTGCGAAGTGTCCACCTGCAAGACCATCATGGATCTCCTTCAAAACCTTATTTGCATATTCTCATTCGAGACATCTGAAAATTACCCCATCATAATTAACGCGGAAGAGAACCGAATTTATGAGGCGATATTGTGTTGATTTTAACCCGAGAGCTCTCCTTTCCTTAGGGTTTAGGTTTTTTGGGAAAGTCCCATGGTGCAGGAGATAAGATAATTTCCCATACCAAGATTCCTACCCTAGGGAAACCTATGTAGCTTCACTACACCATAATTCCAATTCATTCTCCCACCCCGGGTCTTCATTTACTTGGTCCTGGGCTTCATCTGCCAGTTTACATAATCCTTGTCCCTTAACAAGTTTGGAAGGTTTTTTATCTAGATAAAATTCTTGGAACACTGCCATCCAATTTCCTATTATTTCCCCCATCTTTTGTTGAGTGAATAGGGATCAGACTGTGGAATGAGGCACAATGAATTTGGTGTGGTTTTTTTTTTTTTTTTTTTTTTTAGGGGAATCGGTAACGGCGAAAGTATCTGGCTTGCGTGACACAAGGTCAAATCCCATAGGCTGCCTTATAACCCCTAGGGAGAACCACACCACCTACAATCCTGGCCTCTAGATAAGACGAGGTTTGAACTTGTGACCTTCTTAGTAGCACAAACTTTTTAACAGTACGTCCATTGCCCACTACACCGCAACCGCATGCCTGTGGGCAATTTGGTGTGGTTCTTTATGATGTAATATCTGAAGTGTTTCACTGCCTTGTACAACACATAAACCTATTTGTTTATAGCAGGGTAATTTAGTTCTCCCCCTTGGATATTGGTGCTCATAAATGAGACCAGGGCCTCATTGTTATCATCATCTTTCTGAGTCAATACTGTAGCTAATGATTGGTCGGAGGCAAAAGTGTAGAGGAAGAAATCTTTGCTAAAGTTAGGAATTCGCAACACGGGGGCTTGAGATATTGTAGTCTTAATGTTGCTGAAAGAAATTTTTCATTCATCATCCCACTTAAATTCAACATCTTTGTGGATCATCTTTTGTAAGGGTTTGATAGTTTCAGCGAAATCGGGGGTGAAATTTCTCACAAAATTGATTTTCCCAAAGAAGGATTGCATAGCCTTTTTGTTGTGAGGTAATGGAAGCTGAGCTATAGCCCTAATTCATTCGAGGTTTATGTGAATTCCTTCTTGAGATATAATACGATCTAGTAGTTTCCCTTCCTCGACACTAAATATAGTCTTCTTAGGGTTTAAAGATATACCGTATTTCCTACACCTCTCGAAAATCTGGGTTAGGTGTCAGATGTGATCTTCTCTATTATTTTAATACACAGTCACGTCGTTCAAATAAAATACTACACACTTGTTGATTAATCCCCGAAATGCTACGTCCATGGCCCTTTGGAAGGTTTCCCCTGCATTGGTTAACCCAAAGGGCATGCGTTTATAAGCAAAGGTTCCCCACTTGGTTCGGAAGGTAGTTTTCAAACAGTCTTCCTCTGAAACTAGAACTTGGTTATAACCTGAAAAACTGTCCAGCAGGGAGAAAATATTTGAACTAGACACGATCTACAAGAGTTGCTCCATCGATGGGACTCGGTAGTTTTCCTTTTCTGATGCTCTGTTGAGGTTTCTGAAATCTACACACAGACAGATCTCCCCAGACTTTTTCCTGACAGGAACCAAATTTTCTACCCATGCAGAGTGTCTAACGTGAAATATGATTTTTCCATCTAGTAATTTTTTAACTCCTGACACATGAGGGGTTCCAGATATGGATGGTACTTCCAAAGCTTCTGTTAAAAGGGTTTTACTCTTGGTTTTAATGGGATGGTGTGTTTAATGATACGAGTATCATAAGTTTTCAGATCTTGGTAGGACCATGCAAAAACATCTTGATATTCTCTAAAAAGTTTGAGATAGGCCTTTCTTTATTATTTAGATGCTGTCTTGCCGAGATTTATATTATTAGGGTTCTCCGGGGTTCCTAGGTTAATAGTTTTGTACATGGGACATGAACTTCTTGTCTTTGTGTTCGTTGACCCTTTAAATCTTTCCCTTAAGTAATTTTTTTTTTCTAAATTGGCTACCCCTTTCGGTATCGTGTGATACCTCAGTTTGTCAGTTGATTGATTTTTTTCAAGTTTTTGTACATGGGGATCGATTTCTACTAATTTTTCTTGAAATATTTCATCGTCAATAACCAGATCTTTAAAATTATCCTGATTGGTTAAAAAGTTTATGATCTGTTCATCTCCTTCAAAGACCTTCCAATTGGAAATATTGTTGGGCACCGATGGTTTGTAGAGTAGCTCCAAAGTGAACTGGGAGGCTTCATAGTCTTCTAAAGGGGATAGCCTTGAGGCAACGATGTCCAGGGAATCAAAAAGAGTGTTCTTTGTTCTGGGGATCGCTGTAATGTTGAAGGCTTCAAAATGTTCTACTAGTTTGTGCACTTCCTTTTAATAATTCCTCAGGTGGGGAGAGTTGCAGTGTATAGTGTTCCTTAATTGTCTAACGATGATTTCAGAGTCTCCAAAAACCTTTAGTTCCTTAACGTTTAAGTTTATGGATTTCTTTAGCCCATGTACTAGAGCTTCATACTCAAAAGTGTTGTTTGTGCATTCAAATTCCAGTCTGTAGGACATGAAATTTTTCTTACCTTTGGGATCAATGCGGATACACCCCACTCTTAATCCTTCTTGCGACTTAGACCCATCAAAGTACAAGGTCCAAACTTGTGAGAGAAAACCATCAGTTTCTTTTTTCCTACCACTTTCCTCCTTTCCTCCTATCTGCTTCGTGGTTTCTAACAGGGGTTCCTGACAAAAGAGGATTTCTTCTGCCACCATCGACAAATTTGATTGAAAAGTCATTTCAAAGTTTTTAGTAAGAAGGAAATTAGATGAAAGAGGGGAAAAATTCCCAAAATTAGAGTCACAGGAATAATTGCCTAGCACGAGGAAATCTGTCGAAGAGGGTTCGTTGAGGGTGTCTAATTCGGTGACAATATGTTTTAGATATATTTCCCTATCGATCCTGATCATATTTGTGTGTCCCTTCAATGACAACCAAAGGTGAGCCCAATATGTACTAAAGTATCCGTTTAACTTCTCAGACCAATCTCGACTAAGTATCAATCCATAAGCTTCTGGGATGTCTACTACAATGATGTCAATCACTTGAACAAATTTTAGGTGTGTCGCCATCCCGATCATGACATATTTTATCTCTCCCATAACCTTCACCTGGGTTCTATCTAGTTGTATCACATGTTTATTAATTTTGAGAGGGACTACATTCAATTTATTACATATAGATAATGGCATAACATTAGAGGATGCCCCTGAGTCAACCAAACAATTATGGAGGTTTCTATTCAAGACTTCAAATGTCAAGAGGAACGGTGGGACAAAAGGCTTTCCTTTTTTATATTCAAAGCAAGCGTTCACAATTGGTTTATTTCTTAGATCTGAGAGGGCTGGATTTTATCCTTGGTCAGTGCTTGTTGTAGGATTTTCTACTGACTTCAATGCTTGTAACATAAAGTCCTTTTGCTGAGGGATTCTACACATGTCCATGATCGATATATTTTCCTTCAATTTTTTCAAATCTTCTACGATGTTGTAGTCTAGATTAGGTGATTCTCGTGTATGGATGTTTATATGGTTTCTTCGGGAGACAAAAGGTTCTTTTGGGTGATCGGACATTGGTTTTCCTCCTGAATTTTGGGCAATAGTAAGGTCGTTGGAGACAGGTTGACCCCTACTTCGCGTTTGCACAACCAAGACCTCAATGGGTGGTTCTTGAACCTCAGATAGATCATCAGAAGGTATTGGTAGGTCAGGGTCCCATATTAGCATGTATGTTTCTTCTGGTGGATCATCTTCTTCCTGATCAACAATATTCATAGCTGATCCACTTGATTTTTTGGTAAGGGAAACCTCCTCTAGAAACCGGTTGGCAATCAGATTCATGGAATGCACCCATTGTGGGTAGTCTCTTTTGAAATGTTTCTCTTGGTGATAAGTACAAAAAAAGTCGGATGCTACATTTCTCAGATCGATGTTTAAGTTGGCTGGGGGAGGTTCAATTGCTTTGAACGATGGATTTATTTAAAAAAAATGTTTATAGGGCCTCTGGCCTTGGTTTCCTTCCCCCACACTTCTTTTCATGTTTATGATTTCGTTTGACAATTTCTTTATCATTCATTGTAGGTCTTTTATATCTCCATTTCCTTTTTTCGGGACCTTGTTCCGTTTGTTTCCTTGGGGGTCTGGACAACAATAGTCCTCTCCTGGGAGGAGGTTGAACTTCCCTCTTAACTAATGAGACCTGGCCTTCTTTACATCCCTTCATTTGAAATTCTATTGTTTTGGCTTCCTCAAAATTCTAAGTTAAGTTTGTTTTGGTAGCCCTCTTCACAAACATGGAAATGGAAGCAGGTAGAGCATTAACGTACACTTTGATTTGCAACTCCTGAGTGGGTTTAGCTTCGGGTTGAAATTGGTTAGGATAGTGGTGAATCGTTGATTGAAATCTTTAACCTTCTCCTTTGAAATCATGGTGGCTGCGAACAACTCAGTCATCAAAGCTCCTGTAGTGGTTTCTTCTACAAATTTATCTAAAAAATCCTTCTGAAATTTCGTCCAACTAGTTATGGAACCTACAGGTAATTTGAAATACCACGTGGAGGCAAAATTCTCAAAAGTATAGGGGAAAATCCTGCATACTACATATTCATGTTGGACATTCATTAGTCTAATAGCTAGTATGAATTTTTTGATATGGTCTTCAAGCAATCCTGAGGTTTCAGGGTCAAATTTAGGGAGTAACTTTTCTGGATGTCGGGCAAGGTTATGTACTCATCCAAGGATGGCCAGAGAATATATGGCAAACCAAGGTTGATTATTCTAAGGTGTGTTTCCCCTTTATTCATTATGATCATTCTTACCTTCCATGTCGTCCGACTTCGACACTGAGCGTTCCGAGTTAAACCCTTCCTCGTCAGAAAAATCATCGGGCTCGGTGCAGTTACCGGCTGGTGTTTCGGGGATTAGATTAAGGGGATGTTCGATTTCGGTGATGGAGAAATCTATCAGGTCCTCTACTGTGTGAACAAAAACCTGGTCGTGGGTGCCAACCTCTGGTCTACTTACTTGTTTTCTACAAGGAAGTAACGAAGCTAAGGGTAGTGCTTTGATTTGTTGGGCGTAAGCTCTTGTGATTCTTATGAACTGGTTCAACTCCTCGTGGGGAATAACATAAGGTACTTCAAGGAATAAAGTTTCTTCCTCTTGCTGGGGCAAGTTACTCGTTTTAGGAGTACTCAATGTGTGTGGGTTGTCTTGAGAATGACTAGCCATGCATGTGGGCTATTTTGAATCTAGAGGCTATGTGAAATATTACATCAGAAATATTGTCAGCCATTCATTCTTCAGGCCCTCCTTCTAGTGCCATTTATGCTGAGGGGTCCTGAATCCATTAAACTCAACAGTAGGAACCAAGCCCGTCACCGAGGCCCAATTAGAATATGAAGTGTTTAATAGTGGAATGGTTCTCCAGATCTTGCGACCTGACCAATTAATCGATGGGATTTACGTAGTGATTTATAGGATATCTTCTCACGAAAACTCCTCCTTTAGTTTGAATGTTCTCTTTTTGTATTTTCTCTTATAGGTGGGTCTGATAAAAGATAGGTGCTGGTATAAACCAACTGGGTAAAGGAAAAGGGGAAAAACTTAACTAGTGAAGAAGGTTGAGCTCAGGATAACTCTTGTGCTCAAGCATGCAGACAAATATTTTCACACCTACGACAAGCCTAGTACTAATACATCAACTTGATGGTATTTCAATTATTGATTGAGATATAATTGTCGAAAGAAAAAATACATGCAATAAAATGATGGAAAGAAAATTAGTTTCCTTAGCTCTAATCACTAATCACACATTAACCGCATAATTTTCTTTCCATCATTAGAGATAAGAACTATAAAAATATTGAATCAACTAACTTATCAATAGATTCAAAAAATCTTACTCATTACAACATCCATTCATGAGATAAAGTCAGAATTAAGTCCTCCTTATGATCCAATCACACATGCCTTTGATGTAAAACAAAAACTCGTCTCTAGTCCTAAACATGAATTCTCAATTAAGGTAGCTCCGAAATAGTTCTTTACAATTCCAAAAATGAGAGTCTTTGCAAAAACCATCGACCTCTTCTAACATGTCGATCCTCTTATTTATAACAAATTATTAACTCAAAATAACTATCAAAAGTGCAAGCTAAGTAAAACAAAACATCGCCACATGGCGCTTTCATCTCTCAACCTTGTAAGAGTCATCAAATGGTTTCACTTGAGTGGATGAATCTTCTCATACTTTGACCATTTGACAAAGAGTTCCTCGCATGTGTTGGCATATAAGAATCTGTGTTGGTCCATCGAGGCTGAAAGGATCTCCTTTATCTCCACTACTCGTGCCTGATACTTGAATACTTTAACACTTAATTGTTGTAACACTTTCCAAGCCTTGATCGGGTGCTCCATGATCTGCTGTACTTGACCTGGCACCATGTTCGCCACCTTTTCTATCTTCGCAGTCCACGATGAGTCTTGTTATTCATGTATTTTGACTATGGCGTGCAAGTCGAAAAACTCCTTGGGTGTGTCAAATTCCGGGAGACCGATGTCTCTCATCTCCTGATTGATCTTGGTCCAACTCCTTTCGCAATCAACCCATTTCTCTTGGATTTATCATTGAGGTTCTTGGGCCATCTTCACCTAGTATTTGACCGACTTCCTTATACGGTCGATGTTGTTGTCCCTTAGCACCTGAATGTCGTCATCTTTGATGTCTCGACCCTCTTCGTGGGATTTCTCATACCATCTTTCCATGTCTTTGTTGTTGGAAAAACATGACCGCAGAGAAATAAAACAAAACAAATGCGGAAACAAAACATAGAAGATACACAATACAAGAGACACAGATTTACGTGGTTCACCTAGTGTGGGCTACGTCCACCAGAGAAATTGCCAGGTCCTTCCTTTATTATTATCCAACAAATGAAGGGATACAACCTACATGAAAACCCACTGTAACTTCCTCTTCTTTCTCTCACAGTCTCCTCTCTCAGAATACAATACTCACCATCATACATAGCCGCAATACATTTCCCTCATAAAAGAGGGTTGCCTTATAGGGAAAAAAACCATAACATAATTTCTACCGTTAGATCTGCGACCTTATAATGAACAGTCCAGATTTACAATGAAATTACATATACTTTTACAAGGCAATTTTTCCTTCGGGAGCTTCGCCCCCGAACCCCCATTAGGGGACGCTACCCACGAACCCCCGCTTGCTCCCAGACTCCCCAGCCGAGGGGATAGCCCCCTCGGACCCCGCAGAGGGGGTACCCCCCCTCTGCACTCCCCTGCGTGGAAGAGTGTACATACTTCTGGGGTGTAAATACTTCATGGGGTATAAAAACGGCTGAAAGTAAAAGACCTCTGAATCAGGAAGATAATCAGGCTCCACAACCAACATTTGCATGTTTCCAGTTCCATAAGGGTGTCTTCTTGGAAATCGACTATCCATGTAGTGAAAAGGTGTCGCTCACTCATGAATTTACTGTAGGCATCCTGGAATTTGATTCTCAATAATACCGTAGCCTTCGTGGAGTCCTGATAATATTTCTCCAAATGGCGCAGATGCTCCAACTCTTTTATCACAACAACCAACTGATATTCATCTTTCCTTGCTCTATTCAGGGTGGCATCTGTGATTTCCATCACTGCGCTGATAAGCTCAGATGTCTTGGCATGCTCCGTGATGATCAATTTCTCCTCTGTGGTGACAAGGATGGAACTATCCAAAGTAAGCCTCCTTTTCTTAGTGGTTCTTTTCATGATGGCCTTCCTCTTTTGGTCATAGTCTATGGCTTGTATATCAGTGAACTCATCCATAGGTTCGGGGATTTGTTTCTCTCCCCAAGTAAGAGTGTTTCCCAGGCTTCCGATGATGTATATCTATTCAAGACTAGGTTCTTGAACCTCTTATGTATGTCCCAAAGGCTTGACCTTTATTTGTTTTTCATCGGGGGGTAAAGTACTGGCCAAAATTAACGAATCAGGGGCAGGCTTGGTACTTACTTGTTAATCGGCTGTCGAGATGCCAATTTCCTGTTTTGGGATTTCTTCCCCTTGTTCACCTGATCCTAGCTCATCCCTTGAGTTGTCCATTGGGATTCCCGATGTGTTGAGTGGCTCAACATCCAAGGAACTTTCTACCTCATGATCATTCTATGGATTGCTCTAACTTGGAGCATCGGGACCCAGGGTGGATGCCTTCTCAGATTATGTTTCCTCTGTGATTTTCACCGGAGTGACCAAGGACACATCTGAACTCTCCTCATCATCATAGATGGTTATTAGATCAAACAGGGGATTTGGTGTACTTTCTCTCCCTGATTTCCTCGCTATCTTGAGCTGAGATGAAACTTCCCCTAGTGATCCGACCTGTGGTGTTGAAGCTGCAGGGTTATCTGACTCGATCGTTTATTCAATTTGTATCGACTATGGGTTACTTGGTCCTCCCTAGATTTCGATTAGGTTATCAGTAGAAACCCTCCTCATATCTACGAGATCCAGGTCATTCTGCAATTGATCAATGACTCTCTATGCCTCTTCCATGAGGAGAAATCTCCTTGTCTATGCTTCTGGTGTCAAGAACAATCCCCTTCCCTGCACCTATGTTGTCTCTGCTGCTCTGATTTCTTCCCTGGCTCTGAGGGCCTCTTGAGCCGACTGTTCTATTGTTTCCACCTATTCATCCACGCTCATGGCCTTGAACCTGGTCATGTTTGGGTTTGCCATCATCTGCACCACCATGTTCCAATCCTGGGTGTTCTCTATGAATACTTCGTCCTCAAACTTATCATGAGCATACAACCAATGGGATGATACTTGTGACGCATGTTGGAGGACCAGGCCTTTAGGATCATGCTTGTAGAATCGACCTGTAGGTAACCTAAATTCAAGTTGGCTCAGCCCTTCTTGTTTGGATTGAGCAGTATCCTTTACCAGATAGAACCCCATGTGGAAACTGTAGGCTATGAAGGCTCGTTTCTTGTCTTTGACGAATGTGGCGTTATAGCCCCGCAGGATGGTCTGATAACAAATTTCTCCCAGGATGAGACGTTCTGGGACATGAGCTGGTAGAAGATGTGGTGCTCCGGTGGCCTCGAACACCCTGATGTAGGTTGAGTGCTCATCCAAGTACCAATGGCCTACCTTTGCTATCATTTTCTTGGTTTCCACTGATAGCCTTGGGCATAACTTCTTAAAAAGAACAAAATAAATGTGGGCAATGAATTCATCGCAGATGAGGGTGTAATATTTCTTGTACCTGTTTTCCCATAGCACGCTGAAGTAGATGTGAACCAGGAGTTTTGCAACATGCCAACCTAGATTCATACCGGCGAAGACATTCCTTGCGCACATGACATCAAACATATATAAGGCCATGTATAAAGTTGGTGCCTCTCCTTCCTTCAACAACTAAGCCTATTGTATACAGGTGCTCAATTGTTTTGAGATTATCGCTCCCTAGTTGAAGCTGCTCTTGGCGATCGCCACTGTGTATGCCAAAGGCATCCATTATTACAAAAACTTGGAGCAATATGTTTCTCCATATAGCCTGCATATGAGAGCCATCAAATAGATGTAAGGATCCCTAAGGTTGATTGTCACGTACCATCCATTGCTCCGATTGGTGAATTTATTGTCTTCTCTCCACCATGAAGCCATCAACCGAATGGTGTCATGGAATTCATAGAAATTCACCATGAAGTCTGTGTTGAGCCACTCTTCTGGGTCCCTAAGCTTGTAGTATTTATGGACTTCTGTTGAGAGGAAAAATCCGATGCATCTTCCATTCTCATCGTTGATCAAGCACTTATGCCTGTCCGTATGGTCGATGAGCCATTTCAGAACCTCTATGCAGGGGAAAATGGGGTTTCTCCTTTCCATCATGTGTAAATATGATCATCTAATGTCGGGAAACACCTGGTCATCGAGTGCCCTTACGTCTGGGTCGCTGTGTGGGATATACTCTAGGTATTATTCTCGGCTAATTCTGTTGAATAGATCCCCCCACTGTGGGAGTGCTACCTTGGATCCGATTCTTGCCTCTGTGTCGCCAAAGGCAGGAGGCTGGGAAAAATATTTCTTTGTAGAAGTTTTGATGAAAGGCTCCACCCTGGGAGCATACTCTAATTGCCTCGTGGTCCAGGGAGAAGAACCTTCACCTATCTCTGGTTCTTTCAGCTTTGGTTCTCTTGGCGAGAATCTGGTGGTGGGTTTTCTCATCGACATTCTTCCTGCAACTAGAGTGGAGTTTAGAGACTATGTAAGAAACTGGATGAACATATATAAATTATGACCAACGAATTGACAAGCTTGGACACATACCTCTGAATCTTGTTAAACCTGGTTTTTGATAATCAAGAGGGTCAGTACAATCTTCGAGTTTCTCAATTTTCTTCTTCGAATGCTCTAGAATTTACTTACGTGCATAATGAATTTGTTCAAAATGGTTCAATATATTTAAACAGGGAAGATCTTACTGTGTCACATCTTCCATTCAATTCGGGTTATGAGTGAAATTTTAACAAATCTATGGCCAAATATTTAGAGGAGTTTGAACTTAAATTCATCGTGGGTTGACGACGAAGGCATGGGTGGTAATGTGGTCTATCGAAAATTTCAAAATGTTGTTGTCTAATCAGTGCACGAGGTAGAAACTAATGCAGGATCATGCATTAACTAGTTCCTTAAATGTCCAAAATCCGATCGTATCTAATGCCACAAACATCCCATTGTTTTGCTCTTTCAGCTGGTGGATCGGGGGGAGGAATTGTGCTGTGAACATTTTCATTGATATTCTCCTGCAAAATCTCTGACGCCGATCAATCTTACCTTACAATGCTGACGTGGAAAAGATGACTAGGAGGTGTGACTAGGACCTAGGGAACCAAAAAATAACTCGAGATAAAACTAGACCGCATAACCCTCTTACCTGGTAAAGACACATGGTGTTTGAGACCAATGAATTAATTTGGTCATATTAATCAGAGTCATGACTTTCCTTAAGGTATTCATTCTAAAACCAAATCCTAGCTTGCCGACACCGAACAGTGTCAACGATCGATGATCAGTGATAAACCTACCCAAATTCTCTCGGATCAGCTCCCTTGAAAATGTCTTGATGCCGAAAATGCATCAAGGATCGACGATTGAAGATAGATTTATCATAGTCGAAATGTTTGTTGTGATCCTTCTGGATTTTCCCCGATCCTGATAAAGTGCGTCGGGCATCGACTATCGACGATTTCTTTACGTCCTTTGTTAACGTCTGTCTTCCTCGTATTTTACCGATGCCGAAGGGGATTGGATATCTCTCGAACCTTTATGTGAAAAAACTTACATAAACCAAAAATTCCTTCTACCTTCTGCCGATGAGGATCGATGCTTCGACGACTGTTGTTTTCCGTGTGGTTCCTTTAATTACTTGAATTCTTTCTGATGCCAAACTTGAGCGCTTTAGGTGTAGTGTTTGGCTGCCGATTCTTAATTCAGGTGTTAAGGTATTTTAGTCATGAGGTTTCATAAGTTCAAACAAACATAAATAGGTGATGAGAGTCATGAAAACAAACAAAGACAAAACATTTTCCAAAACGAAATTGAGTCAGATAGTGCAGAAAAAAAGTGGTACCCAAAAAGTGACAAAATTTGATAAGGCATTTTTAGGGTGTGTTGAGTGCTCAACACAGTCATCGACCATTTATTGACTGATGTGGCAACTGTTGACGTGTCCTGACACATGGATACTAGCATGGCATGACACATCATCCTAAGGTGTCAACTTTGTTTATGTGGCATGACACATGGATGAAAGGTGGCATGAGACGACATCCTCCTCTTTTATTCATCAACAATCGACAGTTTCCCTTTGGCAACCTAAACACCTCTCCAAATTATCCAACCTGATCATCAACCATAGGGGATCGATAATTCCTCTTTTCGAGCAAACAACTTATTAAAATATCCAACCCGACCATCGATCATTGATGATTCTCTTGCTAAAAAAACCACTTCATCCATTTGATCAATCCGATCATTGACCATAGACTCTTAGATCTATCTTTTGGTGATTTAACTTATTCACAATTTTCCTTGACTCCCGATACTTAGTAAATATTGACCAAAAACAAAATGAATCTAGGTCATTGATCTCCAAGGCAAGATGATCTTGACCGTCAATCAACTCCCCTTTTCCAACCTCCAATATATTATCCGGAACGTTGATCTTCTCCACTTCACAAACCTATGAAAATTAATCCTAGCCGTTGATTTACTAGACCTTTCCAAACTCCAAAAAAACTTATAAGATTTTAAATCTATTCATAATGAATCTGGGTCGTTGATCTCGAAATCAAATGCAATCTCGACCGTCGATTCATAAAACTTCACCCAACTCTACATCAGACTTTAAAACATGGAATTCGACCTTCCAAGTCAAAGTTTAGCTTTGCAACTCTACATATTGATTTCATTGATCACCACTAAGAGGTTTTTGAGGAAACTTCAAACTAAATGGCTTATAAATTTGGGGATTTCACTCTGGAAATCATCGTTACTAGTACATTATGCCCTTTTTATGATGATTTATCGACGCACGTTTTTTCCAAATCATCCCAAGTACGAAAAAGGAAACAATCATTTTTTTGTCGCGTTTACTTCGTCGCAATTATGACCTTCAAGAGGTCATTGCAAGACCGATGAAATGACTCGTCGTAAGAGAGAAAAATGTGCCCTAATCAATTTGGCACACTCACATCACTTGTGCATCGCTTTTTAGTTGAAATATCGATGAAATAGTGACAATTGTTGAATGATTAAGTGACAAACTTACGACGAACAAGCACCAAACCTTCGATGAAAATTTGACAAACTTTCGACGAAAAAATGACGAGGCGACTGTATGTTCGATGTTTTTTGTCTCGGAATAAAAGGACACGTTCATTAAAACTATGATGAAACATTTAAAAACATGTGATAAAAAAGTGACAAACATGTGACGAAACATTAACAAACTATCGATGAAACAATGACAAACTTGCAACGATAAATTGATAAATGTTCGACGAAAAAATGACGAGAACATTGTATGTTCGACATTTTTTCTTGGGAGAAAAAAATCCAGGTTAGTCGAACCATTGACGAACAAGTTCGTCGATGTTCCAACGACTGTCTATAATTTTAAAAAAATATAAATGCTGACAAAAGACATGTAGGGGAGTTAATTGTGAATAGTGCTAGTAATTAGTCTTCAATACTGACTCACCCTCCCCCGGTATTGGGAAACTTATTTACAATGTTTTGCATTAGATTGACATGACCAATGGGTTCGATGGCTATCCCTCATTGAAAGGTGGTACATTACCTTTGATGAGGAACAAAGTTGATCTAGAATTAAACCCAAGTAAGATCAATGAAAATAATAAAGAAATAAGAAATTGAAATTACTTGCATAATTATACTCATTTGTCAAAGGCCTCTTTAAATTTTTACAAAGGGTCCACAAGTTAACTACTTGCATGTATTCCAAAGACTAAAATATAAAATAACCTAAGTGCAGATAGCTCAAAGACTAAAAGAAATGATAAACAATGCATATGCACACAACTTGAAGGATGAAAGATGCAACTAACTATCCATGAATAATGTTGGGAATTTGAAAAGGTTCCCTTAAGGGAAATGTGATACCAGTGAGGTTTCCTTGTTAAAATGTGGTGTTGGTGATATATCCTTCTTCATAGGCATTCCCTCCTATTCCAAATCAGTTACTCTTAGTTTAGATTTAAATTTCCCCCACTTTCCTCCGAGTTTAGGGCTAACTCTCTGGGAAGTAAAAATGTTGGAAGAAACATACCGCAATGTTGATTGTTGAGATGTACCATCCAAAGGTGGCTCCATAGGGAGATTGGTTCTATTCCTGAAAACTAAGTGTCCATTATCTGGGGTATTTTTCCATTGGTTATGGCCTATGGTTGGCAATGCAAGAAATATTTTGAATCCAATGGAAAAATTATTTGTTGCAACAAGTATGCTTTGTCTATGAGGAGAGATATATAGTGGTGCAAATAGTCATGTGCAATGCAATAAAGTATAGATGAGATGAAAACATGAGAGAGTGTTGGTTGGCTAGGGTTTTTCCCCTATCTCACCCTCCTATATCGCACAATGCATCACCAACTTAGGTAGATTCTTTCTACACCTAATAGTTCATTCAATGAACATCCATGATCCAATATCATCAATAGTTTCTAATTCAGTGTCTTAGGATATGGTCCAGTAATTGAGACAAGGGTTTTCATGCTAAATATCCATTTTTAAACCCTATAAGTTATAGAGTCCTAAAAATTAAGTTATCGACCCAAATTAATTCATCCCTTCACACTTGATGTTGGAATCAATGTAGTCTATAAGGAATGATGTGTATTTATTTTGAAGAACCTAATACTAATATTTGTACAATATAAGCTTGACAATCATTCTTTTCACCCAACAATCATTTTGAAGGTTGGAAATGAAAATATAATGATATGGGAAGGTAATAAATATTGTGAAATAAAGCATCAACAACTACTATATCACCATGAACATAACACCATTTATATTTAAACTCAAAAATTTCTTTCATTTCAAGCATGTCTCTAACACCTTTAAATATAAGAAGAAGATAAGTTCTCTAGTAATAGAATACATACAAATACAATGTGAAATTCACTAAGGTTCTCCAACACTTCTGATTTTGTTTCAGATCCTTCAATTTCATAAAAATACAAGTCACCGAGTGTTCTTCTTGATTCAACCTCTTTTTCAGAAACCTACAACACATTCAGAACCTCAATACATAATCAAGTAAAAATCCCAAAAAACAACCACAAGAGAAACCCACACTAGGGGTTATCTTACATGATCATTCACAATAACAAATATGAAGTTATAACTTTACCTGGGCATATAGTATAGTGGACACAGTTAGCACAAATGAGACTATTGACTTAAATTTGTTGAAAATGATTCTTACAACATCAAACTCCACATTCTTCAAAATGTCATCCACA
Organism: Picea engelmannii; assembly: GCA_009831015.1. Classification (NCBI taxonomy): domain Eukaryota; kingdom Viridiplantae; phylum Streptophyta; class Pinopsida; order Pinales; family Pinaceae; genus Picea; species Picea engelmannii. Next base: position 546,083 of record ML779055.1, on the reverse strand, counting down.
AGCATAGATACCTAACACGGTGCATCGTGGTTAGATACCAAACCTATTTTTACAAAAACATACCTCCCTTTATCTGCTATAAAGAAACAAAAACCAATAATTTGTTTCTTGATCGTGATTCAAACATGTTCTATTTATTTGTCTATAGAACATGTTAAAAAATATGAATGTCGATAATGTACATGATTTTGTCAGTGGCATGAATACCGAAAGAAAAATGTGGCCACATGTGTGACTCACATCAATATGATACTTGATGGTAAGTCGCAGTCATAAAAATTAACATGCTCATATGAATGGTTTCTTCCAATCAACCTCTTAAATCACTCATGTTTGGCTCATTTTCACATCATTTGGCTCCAAATGAATAATGTATTCCCATTTGTTAGAGATTTTTCCAAGAACTGCCTTATTTAGCTACGATGTGCCAATTTTGCAGTATAAATTTGGTATCCTAACAAAAAAAGATGTGGATAAATAAAGGTGCATCATGGGAAATCATGCTTACTAAAAATAGGATTTTCAAACTCCCATTGAAATCTTCAAATTATAAAAACAAAGGAGAAGGTGACAACTTTTAAAATACTCAAATACAATCAAAATAAAAACCTATTAATAATTAAAATAAGGTTGCAAAATTTCCAAACAAAGATGGAAGGCAATGATAATGGATTAAAACAGAGAACCAAGGAGGGCCAAATAAATAACAACTTATAGGCAAATATAAATCCATCACAATATAAATTTAATTGTTGTAAATGTTATTGTGTGTTATGAAACTTTACCAACATCGATAAAAACAAATCAGGGACATTAGGGACATATGAATGTCTACTTCAGAATACCATCGATATGACAAATCATCCCATGGTCTAGAACACATGCACCCAAAAATTTCATGTACAATCAGGGAAAAACAAAGCAAGAACATAATCTCTCTATACCTACTAGAAGCCCTCAAAACCATATTCAGAAAAATGGATCTACATTTGCATTGTATAAAAAAAAATATGATATCTATGAAAAAATATTTAAACACTAGAAATGTAGCATACAATATCAAGGGATGCCTCCACCAAGCTAGAGTTTACATGTACACACCAAATAGAAAATATCTGGAATCAAAACTATAACAAATGTAGCAGGATGAATTGATATTGTCCCAACAGGTCCTTTTATATTTATCTTTATAATAATGTGTATTCCTCAGCAAGGAAATTCAAGATGCTACTGTATTTGTGGGTCTTCTAGTGACTCAAAACTCCTATATAGGTAAAATCATCCATCTCAAAATAATTTCCCTTTTATTTTTCCAACTGGCACATGCCATGATATTGAATTAGTTCCAAGGTTACATGCATACAAAAAATTATGTTTTGAGACACAAGTGTGACAGTGAGTGCCCTATTTCACTATATTTTATTGTACATAAGTGAAGATAAAGAGGACCTTATTCCCGGAGAAAATTTAAATCACATATTCCCACTACTGGAAACAAGAAACAAAACACACAACATGCCATCAATTTGTTCTTTTAATTTGTTTGAACATTTTGGGCTAAAGAAATGCCTGTTTAGCCCTCACTCAACCTATTCAGCACCAAAAAGAAAATTATCCCATATTAACCCTTATCAAGGTAGTACATACTACACAAACATGTAGCAAACCAAATTTTCAATATACATCGACTGAAGCATGGAGCCTATGATGACACTATGTCATTTTCAATAAGTGTAATCAGTTCATAATTATAATCTCTCCTCAGGTGTCATCCATACATAGATTACAAGCACATAATCTTGTGAACATTGGATACTTCAAAGGGTGATAAATTAGAAAATATGTTTATTTACAATATCTCATTATGATGCAAGAGTTTGAGAACCAAATTTTCCCATAATGTTACTGGGTTCACATTGAGTAGCGAAGTCCAACAAGTTGGAGAGTTTGTAGCGTGCAGGTAACATATATACTATGGGATACTTGTGCCACATTAAGATCCAGTAGGGAACTTAAGTGAGGGGATGGAAATAAATGCAAAGAATACATTTTACCAAAGACTAGTACTAAAAACATTGTGGAAAACAAGTAAATTTTCAAGACATGACAATGCAACAAGAACCTTTATTGTTAATATGCATACAAGAGGTGAGACTAGTCAAAAAAATGTCACATGATTGTCACATTAAGATGAAAAACGACTTCATAATGGTGATTCATTTCATAACAACAAAAGGATTTCAAGGTAACAAAAAAGCTGCCAGATTGGCATGCAACCCTTACCACTATGTGGCATTATTTTCCTATCTGTACAAGAGATCGAGCGACTTTGGGGTAGGACATACTTAAGGGAGCACTAGTAGACTGAAGGGAGCACCTCCTTGTATCCATGGTAATGCGACTAAAACAGAGCACTAACAGACTTGAGAAAGATGGAAATACATACTTGGGAATGTGGACTAATGCAACCAAACATGAGCTCTCTAGCATAGACGACTCAACCCATTTATCTCACCTAATTTGGATCCAAGTCTGTTTCCCATCTATATGCCCTAACCATTTTGTTGTATTTGTGGTGGGAGATCGGGGTCAGGTACAAATAACCCTGAATTCTAATGAAGCGAGAAATAAAACTTTACAAACATATATTCTTCAAATAACTTGTTTTTTGTAATCAAGATCTTTGATCATTTTCACTATTTCACAATGGACTCTTTCTATCTAAATTTCGATAGGTACACTAGATTTTCTCAAAGTGGTTGTTCTATTGTTGTCAATTATGTCAAGCTTAACCAGGTCATGATTTACCATATCTTAAATCTCTCTATTTCTCCCCAACTCCCAATTGTGATTGTGCTTACCTAGCCTTCACCCTATTAGACACCCCCTTTGACCCACTCCCTATCCCCAGTTCATTTGGCAACCCACATGTTGCAATTTACATTGATATTGCATATGATGATAACAATACATTCCACCTCTCCCAAATTATCCCCCATTTCTCTCACTCTTATTCCCTTAATACAAGGATGAACACATATGATTGACTATGAAAGTTCCTTTGGAAATGCACTTTGTACCCCCATACCACAACCAAAACATACATATCCTCCCCAAGGTAATTTCCCCATGATGTCCACTTCAACATAAGAAATGGGAATTTCTTGCTTCAAGGAAACATGAACTTCTCATGCCCAAATGCACTTCCCCTAAATACTTTTGGTGAACCCTCCTCCCTAATAAA
>ML779055.1:474293-510263 GCA_009831015.1 Picea engelmannii | reverse complement strand
AGAACATAGGGGGTTGTAGCCTCCTTCTAGTTTTAGCCAGAGAATTGGGGAGTTGGAGCTTCCCTCGGGTTGTAGCCTGAGAAACTAGGGGGTTGGAGCCTCCTTCCAGTTGCAGCTGAAAAACAATGGAAGTTGGTGCTTCCAATGAATGTAATTCTTCAAGACATATGAGAAAAAACATTCTGTGGTTTTCTCTCGATTTGGGTTTCCACGTAAAACACTGGTGTACTGTGTATGTGTATGATTGTTCATTTGTTCATTGCTTATTTACTCTACAGTTATTGGATGATAATGCTAAATTGATATAACACTTGGATTATATGGTTAAAAGGGATTAAATTTCTCTGTTACTGATTCACCCCCCCTCTCAGTAATCCAACAATGTCTTAATAGTGGCATTTTCCCGACCTGTTGGTGGCTGGGGACTCTACAAATTGGTATCAGAGCTAAGTGAATTTTCTCAGTAGTGGCATTGCGCGGTCTCTTTGTTAGTTGGGGATGTTATAGAACCCTGCTATAAATATTTTCTAGTAACCAACTAACCCCATAAAAGATTTGTCTTCTAAAACATTCCTGGGTGTTGGACATCCTCTAATGGCTTCAATCTTCTTTGGATCCACTTCTATACCCTATTCTGAAATAATGTTCCCCAAGTAATGGATATGTTCTTGATAAAAATAACACTTACTCATCTTAGAATACAATTGATGTTCTCTCAACACTTTCAATACCAATCTTAGGTGATGTTCATTCTCCTCTTCAGGTTTATAATAGACAATGATGACATCCGGGAATACTATGACAAACTTATCCAAGTAATTTTTGAATATGTCATTCATTAAGCACATAAAGACAGCTAGTGCATTAGACAATCCAAATGGCACCACTACAAATTCATAATGCCCATACCTGGTTCTAAACGTTCCTTATGGATGTCTTCTTCCTTGATTCTTACCTGATGGCATCCTGATCTCAAATCTATCTTTGAAAATATATTTTCTCCTCTTAGTTGATCAAAGAGGTCATTAATTATGGGTAGAGGATACTTCTTCTTCACAATGGACTTATTCAGTTGTTGGAAGTTGATACACAGCCTTAACATTCCATCCTTCTTTTAGACAAAGAGCACTGGTGCTCCCGAAGGTGAAACACTTGGACGTATGTACCCTTTCTTCAAATATTCCTCCAACTGCATTTGTAATTATTTTAAATTGGGAGTACTCATTATGAAAGGTCTTTTTTTCATCGGGGAAGCTCCTGGCATTAGATCAATAGAGAAATCTATCTCTTGTTTTGGTGGAAAACCTGGTATTTCTTGGAATACAACCTCAAATTCTTGTAGTATCAAGAAATCTTCAAGGCTTGGCCCCTTTGTACCTTTTGTCTCCTCCACATAGGCTTCATACAATTGACATCCTTTTCTGAAACATATCTTCATTTGTAAGGATGAAATCTCCCTTATAGAGATGGGTCTGGGAACTCCTTTCACAGTTTTCCATCTCCATGAATACATGTAAATGTCTTGCTATGACAATCTAGGACATCATGATGCTTGTCCAACAAATCCATTCCAATTATAATATCATAAGACCCCAATGGTATGATATTTATATCAACACTAGTATTCACACCATTAAGACTTATGGAACAACTTCTGACCACCTCATGGATTCTCCTTTTGGTTCCAGTGGCTAGTTGAACCAAAATTGATTTTCCAAGCTTAATTTTCTCCAAATTTAAACTGCCCACTATTTTAGGATCAATGTAACAATGAATTTATCCTAGATCAATTAAAATAGAAACGGACTGATTAATGATCTTACCTTCCACCTCGATCATATTGGACTGGTATTCTGCTTGTTGGTCATCTAAGGCTGCAGAAATTCTTCCCATGTCTTCAATTGTTGTATCCTCTTGGATGTTGTGTATAGTATTCACTATGTCCTTTATGTGTGGGAAATCCTTGTACAAGTGATATTCTTTTCATCCACAACATTGGATTGGTGTTCTTCCCCTTTTTCCCAAGTAGTCTTATTTCTTGGATTCATCCTTAGCATACCGGTCTTGTTGATTTTTATTAGACTCATTTCTATTGAAAGGAGGTTTGAATCCCTTCCTCCTCTGATCAAACTTCTCCTTCTTCTTATCCTTCCAATATTTCTGCATGGATTCTCTGCCCTGGCCTTGCTCATACAGGTATTTAGCCTTCCTGATGGCCTCGGTCAAGGTCTTGGGCTCATCATACTGAATCTTTTCTTTATAAAAGGATGGTTGCCCACTCAAGAAACTTTGTATCTTTACCTTTTCATCTCTTATAAACCCAACATACTTTAAAAACCCCAAGAACTTCTTCTCATACTCTGCCATGGTCATGCTTCCCAGCCTAAGTTCAAAGAAATCTTGCATTTTCTTGTCATAGAAATGCTCTGAGAGGTACTCCTTCTGGAAATACTTCTTGAATTGCTTCCAAGTGATCCTATTCTCATTAATATTTTCAACTTGTTTTATTTGACCCCACCACATTGCATATTTCCCATGTAAGTGGTAGGTGGAAATTTTGGCTTCCAAATTTGATGAATAGTTGTGCAATTGGAAATATCTCCTGAGTCCAAGCAACCATGCTTTAGCGTCATCTTCCCTTTCTCTTTCACCATCAAAGTATGGTGTCTTGAGCTTTATCATCTCTCCTTACAAACTATCCACCTCATCTCTCCTTCTTTGATTCCTAACAGGAGACACCTCTGGACTGCTTAAGAAATATTTAGATGCATAAAACTTTATTGTTGAGTAAGGAGGCGAGTGGTGTCTATGAGCTCTACTAGCACTTTTGGAATAACCTTCTCTTCCACAATCATCTCTTATTTCATGACACATGCCTTTTTCCTCTTGATTTGAGCCATTCTTGGCTTGACCTTGCAACTTATTTAAGATCTGCAACACTCGAGCACTTATCTGACCTTTATCTCTCATCAATCTCTCATTGTCTACCAAGTAGATCTGCACTTCTATTTCCAGACTCTTCATAGTTTCTAGCAATGTTTCTTTCTCCCCTCAGCCCTTGTGTCCGTTGGATTATGTCTCTGCATTTCCAATTCTGGTATTTTGGCCTTCGACTTCTTTATCATGGCTAGAGGCTCCATCGCCTTCTTCCATTTCTTCAATACACATTCTGAGCTGATAAGTTTAAATCCCTTAATTCTGCAAAATGTGCAAGTGACCATTTTTTCATAATTGAGCATATGGTAAACAAAATTTGTCAATAATGCTACATATCCTTCCATCTCGTGAAGAATATATATAATTATCACTTCCATGTTATCCTCGGGCCGATACAGAAATCAATTATGCATAGGCTCTTCCTTCAAACCAATTTCCCAAGTGGCCACAGCTCGAAACCGTGGGCCAAACCCTTCCTGGCTCTTTTTTGTGCTAGAATTATTATATTTGATATCGTGTGGTTTAAAATTAATCAAGGGATGAGATTGACGGTCAACAAGAGTTCTAGGACTCCAGGATTTGGGAGTTCTAGACTGTCCACACTCTCAACCTTTCTGGAGTGCCAAGTCTCTGGACTATAGGATATGTTGCCACATATCCTTTCTCGATCAACAACTACGATTTTCTTCGCAACTCCGGTCTTCGAGGCTTTCCCAAGCACCTCTCCATAGATCTCCCACAGTGTCAAAATATCATAGGTCATCTCCTTCCTCCACGTATCACCCCTTGATCAACGGTTGAGATTAACTCCAGCCTTCGGGAGTTCTCAACTCCAAGCATACTGCAACTCAAATTCTCCAGAGTATCAAGTCTCCAGACCCTGGGATCTTGCACCACATGTCTACTGTAATCAATGGTTGAGATGGACTCTGGACTTCAGGTTTTTGAGATTCCTCGACCCCAACTTCTTATTCCTTGAATCCCCCCGAGTTCCAAGTCTCCAGGATACGGGATCTACTACCACGTGTCCTATCCCAATCAACGGTGAGGATTTACTCCGCTCTTTGGAGCTTCGGGGGTTTTACCTTCATCACACTTCATTCCTATGGAAAGTTGAGCTAGTGAACTCCCAGAGTCTTCATCGGTAACTAAGCACCGAGGGGTGTTATGTGGCAGAAAAATAAGGCATGGACATGTGGCCCTATCTGACGGGTGACACGTGTCATATACTAACTAGCACGAATGATCTTTGAAAAGAATGAGACACAGTGACACATGGAAAGCATCAAGTGTGTCCACCTCACCCTATTTGACATCAACAGAGCACGTCACTCTAGTGCCTCACAAATTTAGAACTTTGGGAGACTTCTCCACACTACACCACAAATCCCCCAAACGTCGAATTCATGAATAGGTTGATCTGTGGACACATGTCCTTAAACACGAACGATCTAGATTTACTCCAGAGTTCGGGACTTCGGAGGTTTTCTTTGTCCGGAAAAAAGAAAAAACTTCACCTAAAATTGTCGATCCCCGACCATTGCTCATTGACAATCGAAGATTTTCTTTGTCCAGGAAAAAAAAAAAAAAAACTTCACAAGAATCTGTCGATCCCCAACCACCGGTCCTCGACAATCGAAAATTTTAAGAAAAAACTTCACCAGAATCTGTCGATCCCCGACCATCGGTCCTCGACGATCAGATATTTTCCTTGATCGATATTTAACCCTTCATCCAACTCAGTGATCCTCGGCCATCGACCATCGATGATTTTTTTTGGTGAACTTCCACACTTAGAATTTTTGACAAAACCCCAGGTGAATCTGGTCCGTTGATCTCTCGACCAAGATGATATTGACCGTTGTTTTTCTCCAACTCCCAAACAATCAAAATGAATACAAACCGTCGATGTTCCTCATTTTTCAAATCACCAAATCAATCCCAGCCGTCGATTTGGTAATTTCTCCAAACTTTGTAGACATTCAAATTTTTAAATTTTTTCAAGGAAGAATCGAGACCATTGATCCAAGATCGAACACGATATCAACCATCGATTTTCCAAAATCTATCCATCATTACAACAGCCATTAAAACTCAAATTGTTTGACCTTCTAAGTTGAATTTGGCTCTGCAACCCACAGATCAAATCCATTAACTTCTTAGACAATCCTGGAATCATTCAAACTCATATTCGTTCACGAATTTGGGGGATTTCACTCAAATGTTTCCATTGTTTTTCCCCAAATTCACCCAGATATATAAAACATGTGACAACGAATCTTCCTGATTCGCACTTGTTCTGGCCCGTAACATTCCGGTGTTTGAACCAGAATCTTTGATATCAATTTGTAACATACCCAACCTCCCACAGGCAAGAAATGCCACACCAAGAACACACCTCTTAGCTGATTTTGAATCTATGATAATAGTTAATTAATAAAGAAGCATGAAATACATACATGCAATGATCAAGATTCATACTACAACAAAAAATACATGCACAACATTAACTAGCGAGCATGCATATTATAAGTACAAATATTAGGTATAATAATTTAATACACAGTGGAAATAAATACACAAGCAAAGAAACCATAACATAGAGCTCTTATATTTTATAAAAGAAGACACCAACTGGTTGGATACCAAGGACGTTCCACCCAATCGTAGAAATTGTTGTTTCAAGTCTCAAAAACAATTTCACCCCCGATCCAGGGCTATGAATCCACAAGGACGGTTCCATAGTGTTACTTGGATTCCCAAACCACTCTCACAAGATTATCCAACACTCACAATAATCTAAGTACCCAACTCTCTTCTACCCAGCCTGCACCGCCCAAGAGAATGGACCTCCACCATTCTCTACCACATAGTGCCTCAGGGAGTCGTTCTCCTTCCAGGGCTCCAGTGCAGCTAGTCCAGAATCTCCATGTTGGGACTCTCAGGATTCACAGCTGTGACCAAATCTGAACACAGGATAAGCATCTCATACATACAGGCCTCAAATCTTGGCTGGATTACACCAGCAATCTCTACAACCCACAAACTCGTGGATGTTCTTCAACAGTTCGTCTTCCTTTCCCAAGCCAAGACACGAAAATGAGGAAAGATGAGTGGGTGACAGAAAAGAATGGAGTGAGACTCCATGAGAGAGGAATAATGGTGAACAAATCGAGTGAATGAACGTGTGAGGCGACCAACAACAACACTAGAATGGGGACGGAATGAGAGTGAGCGAATGACCAAAATGAATGAGAGAATTAGCCAACCGAGGAACCCATTCCATAGACCAAGGATGGTTTTTTGTAATTCATGGGTTTCAAGAACCTCTTGGCATTCCCCCAAGAGCTCACGTAACTGATTTCCCTCCCATTACACAAAATGGGTAATTAAAGAAATTAAATAATCACTTATCCCCTTAAGCCCCCTCTCTTGTGGAATCATAGCCCCCTATAACTCTAGTCCTTGTCCGTCTAGCAGCCAACGATGTATTTATTATTTATAATGGTGACACATTACATTTATTAGGCACACTAGCCTTTTTATAATTGTTTGGGCACTCTGGCCTCTCAGCAATGTAACAATACATTATTTAATATGGGGGGTCAAAACCGGGGGTTTTCTTGCTTAAACCCAAGTTTTGATGTTAACTAAGTCATCATCTTATTCTGGAAGTGACTACCATGGTCTGTGACAATCTCCTTTGGAATATCGAACCTAGCTACAATCTAGTTGAAAATGAAAAGCGTAGTCATTTCTCCATCATTACTGAATGTTGGTATGGCCTCGACCCACTTAGTGAAGTAGTCTATTACCATGATGATGTAACAATTCCCCATAGATGAAGTCGGGTGGCATGTAGTGAAATCAATCCCCCATTTAGTGAAAGGACCAACCACAACAACTGGAAACATGGGAGTAGGGTGTGCACGCATCTTCGGAGAGAATATCTGGCATGGGTGACACTTCTTTACCGCCTCTACACAATATTTGATCAACGAGGTCCAGAAGCATATAGTGCGAAGAATTTTTTGGGATGTTTCCAACCCAAACAAGTGACCGCCACATGCTTCAGTGTGGAAATCATTCAACACAATCTTTGTCTCTTCGTGAGTGAGACAATGACGGAGAATGCAATCAATTCCTCAACGATATAAAGTATCATCGATGATAAGATAGTTCCACACTCGATGGTGTATCTGATGACACTCATCGTGAGAATTAGAGGTAGGGAACTTCAAAGTATGAATATACACAAGTATATCACCATACGAAGGGTCTGAAGATGAAATAAGGGAAAGATAGTCATTGATCAGTGACTCTTCGGGAAAATCGTTACCACTCTCGACCGAAAGTTCTAAAATTAGCTCAGCAAATACCAAGGACTTTTTAGACTTTATCGAAACAAAGTCCAAGTCAAATTATTGAAGGATGACTATCCATTGATTAATTTTCCCGCTGATGACCCGTCGTGTCAACACATATTGAAAAGGGTTCACAACAGCTACGATGATGGTATTGTGAAGTAGAATGTAATGATGGAATCTTTGGACAGCATGGATTGCTACCAAAGCCAGTTTCTCAACATGGGTGTAGTTGAGTTCCGGTATGACCAAGCCTCAGCTAAGATAGTAGATAACATTCTCCTTGAGCACGTCATCCTCTTGAACCAAGACCATGCCAATAGTAGACTCTACCACATCCAAGTAGAACAATAAATCCTTGCCATAATCCAGAGGACTGAGCAGAGGGTCAGACATTAGAGCATGTTTCAATGCTTTGAAACAGTGTTGATCCAGTTCATTCCAAAAGAATGGGACCTCTTTTTTCAAGAGACACATAAAACATTTAGTAATCTCGGCATATGTTGGCACAAGCACAAACCCAGGGTTCAATGCTTCAACATCGTACCAACAAAACCATAACTACTGGCCCTTTCGGCAACACCTGCGAAGCAGATGAAGTCTCACCCGAGGTAGAGGCAGGGGTGGTTGTAGGACTCCAGTGTCTGCAACCTTAGCTAGGACACGGATCTATGATTACACCACTCTAACAAGCACTTGGCAGTTAACATTCATCAATATTTAACCCTTATTCACATCGCAGATCCAAACCCTAATTACAGAGCAGCGTAGTGTTCTACTAGGTCTAACACATTCAATCACTTAGCATGGAGAGATAGATCAGATCTAACATTCGTTCACATTACCAATCACTAATCTATTATACCAGATGAATCACACATAAAGATATCGACACTAAGCATAAATCACATCACTAACATTCAACCATAATGTACAAAGCAACCATAACACAGGATATATGTGGTTCACCCCAGTGTGGGGCTACATCCACCAACTCTTCTCTTCTTTATTATCTTATGTCAATCTTCTACAAGCACAGAGCTGAAAAACCCTACTATGCATAGGACAGGAGATCTGTGCACCTCGCCAGATCCTCCTTCCTCGATTTAGGTCACAACACAAAGCCTTCTTACGCAGTCTATACATAGGCCTCTTACAATCACTTGCACTTAGCTCTACAAGTATTAATAGATAGTATGCACAAAGCATCCACAACTATTCACACTTAGAACATTGGCCTTCACTTGCCCCCCTACTTCGATCGCCTAGCTTTTTATTTATACATTACAAAATGGGCCTAAACATGGGTAAACTCATGGGATGACATCCCATACCCATTACATAGACCCTAATCCCAAAAACTTCCCTAAAAAGAGGCCAAGATCATTCGATCTCTTCTTTCACTTGTGCTATGCCTTCGACTAGCCTATCGAAGTCCCAAAAGAGGTCAAACATGACCAAGGATCTCCAAAACTTGGTCAAGGGCCAACAGGCCCCCAACACTCACCTATGACTCATCCCAAGTCACTCTGGTCTGGGTAACTCTGCCTCAAAAGCCTCGATCTTAGCTCGAGCTGCTTCGACCTGTTGTTGCGCCAAGGCCTCATGCTCGGCGAATTCTTGAATAACTTCCTCATTCATAGGTCCCTCTAATCGTTGTTCTACTGAAGTGACTACTTGTTCCAGCTCTGCTCCTAAGCCTTCAATCTTCTCAAAAAGTAGGAAAGCTGCATCCTGGACTGGTTGGAGCTTCTGAGTCACTTCCATGACTTTTCCTTGTATGGCATGGACCTGTTGTTGAGTCGTGCATTGTTCTTTGGATATTTTCATCCTCTCAATTGCTAACAGGAATTTCAATTGCACTTGTACTGTTGTTGCTTGTTGCTTTGCTTCCTAGAGCTATGACTCCAGTGTATTCAGTTCATCGTCCTCAGTAAGGTTCTCATAAGTCTGTGCACTGTGAATGCTTAGATGTTTACATTATGTGGCTAATGCTTTCATCCTTTCAACTATGCTCTAGGCAGTTTCTTCTCTCTGGTCTCGCACTTCCTATGGAGTGCTTGGCACTATTTGTAGCTCTAGTTCTGTGACTCTCTGTTGAAGTTGTTGAATGGCTTCAGCAAGATTCATGACTTGATTTACTACAGGGTCTTCTTCCATATGCTCCAAGCCTATCACAGAGCAAAGTGATCTATTGATTGTTTCTTTAACTCTGAACTTCTCTGCGAGTAGCTGTTGTTTCTCCTGTTGGATTTGCGCTTTATTTTCTTCAAACTTGGTTTGAAGGTTGTCCTTATCCTACTGTGCAAATCGACGTTGCTCTATGATTTTCTCTTGTGCTTTCTTCAGGGCCATTGAGGCCTGTTCGTTTTCTTCCTGCATGCGATGAAGGCGAGCTTCGGTCACATCAACAATTTTGCGGAGTTGGGTAGGCTCATCTCCCAACTCTGGTTCTTCTGGTGGCAGGGGCACAGTGGACACTGTGCGACTGGAGTGAAGGACGTGTTGTACTCCTCTCAACTCTGTATCAATTCTATCATACATGGATTCTTCTTTGGCTTCAGTTCTCTGCAAAATATCTTCTGAGGCATCGTATACAGCTATGATAATGAAGTCAAATTCATCAACCGTGAGTACAGTCTGTAGCTTCAGCTTACTTGCTTTGGACTTCTTCCGCGATGTAGGTTTCATTGGGGAAACCCAAGGGGGGTTCCTAGGCGGTGTTACTTTGCCTTTCTTTTTCTTGCCTTCTTCCCCTTCTTTTTCTTCTTTGTCCACTTTGTTGTCTCCTCCTCCGCTAGGTGAATCTGATGCAGTCTCTTTTGATGTGCTGTGTATTTCCTGTACATCTTCCTTATTTTTCTTCCTTCTACTGCTGGGTGCATCATACTCTTCACAAGTAACCACTGGATTTCCAATGAGGTTGGGATCGGACAGTGCTACCTGGTTGACTGGTATAAGGAACTCTGCGGGCCATTCCCTAGTGATTTCTTCCAGGTCCTCCCCTGTGAGCTTGTAGTAAGACTGAATCTCTTCTTTACTTTTCTCTGCATGCGTAGTAATATAAATAAAATGCCTATCTGCGTGGAACTTCATAAGGGGCCTGAACCTGTCCAGGGTATTCAGCATCATATGAGTGAAAGACTCAATATCCCTCTTCAGTTGTCGGTAGTAGGTATGGAATATTGCGTTTGAATGCCATTGTTTCCCCATATCGCTTGAATACCAGAGTGTGGTGAACTTCGCAGCTAGTGGCTCGAATGGGTCAATGTCAGGAAAGGTCACACCTTCTGGAATCTCCTAAGTAGTAAATGCGATGAGGATCAGCAACCAGCTAAAATGGAACTCATAGTCCTGATCCTGAGCTCTGCGACAATCCAATTCTAACTGGTTGACTAAGTAACTAGCCCAGTTCATCTGGAGTCCTTCCACGCATTTTCCAGTGAGTTCAACAACAAACCCTCTGACTTGCATGGGTCTGTTATTTCTTACTAGCTTATCAGCAATCAACTAGAAATAAAGGTGCACTGCGCCATTCTGAATGGAGGATACCTTGTAGCCTCGCGTCCCTTTCTCTACATCGTCATAGGTGTCTTTGATCTTTTGTGCCAGGGCGTGGTCTGCAGCCTTCCCTGGATAAAAGTATTGCGGGTTTGGTCCCTGCAGGCTCAATCTGGTTATCCTATGTATCAGCGTCAGATCAATGGTGATGCGTCTATCTAACCATAGATACCCACCATGGAATCATGACAGCAAGATATTAACGCATGCGTTAACCTCCTGGTGCCTTCCAAAATGTGGTATCTTCATCATGTTCAAGATAGTGGACCTCGCGATGTCCATAGTCCACAGCTGGGGGATGATCTTCGACTTCTTCCCCTTTGTCTTAGTCAAATATTTGTGAGGTGTGATCATGCCATAGATCTTGCGTTCTCCTAGGCTATAGTAATTGATATTCAAGTTTGGAATCCTCTCCAATTGTGATTTGACTTCTTGTATTCCCTTCGGAAGATACGCAGTGATGATTGTGTAGTTGAAGTCCCTCGGGACACTGTCATGACTCACCACACCAGCCAAGGTTGGGATGTAGTCTGGTAGGATGGATGGAATTACCTTTGCATTTTCTAGGTCATCTCGATGCTTGGTTCTTTTCTTAGTTGCAGCTTGGGATGGTCCAGCTCCACGAGCAGTCGATGGGGAGGCTTGCACTCCTCACGTCGATGAGGCTTGGATGCCTGCGGACATCACCTTCTCATCCATGAGGTCTATTGGAATCTCTTCGATGACTTTTTCTGCTGTGCTAATTTCGTCCACATGCACACTCAAGATCTGATATCTCAAGTTGATGAACAATACTCACTGTAACAGAATAGATGGCGAGGTCTCAATGATCACTACACGAAATCAACTAGTTGTATGTGGGCTCAGATAATCACAATTGGAAAAAGTGTTCTCGATGCAACACTCAACGGGATAAATAGATAACACCGTAACGAGTTCTTTCAACAGGTCACAAAGCCTTATTCAATGCAATTCCATTCATTATGGCGCGGTCCCAATGGTCCAATGGAAAACTTTCAGGCCATAACTGCTTTCCTAACCGTTCGGGAGAATCGATCGAACGGTCATAATGCCTCCAATAGTTATATTGCTCTGCCATGGTGAAGTGTCATTCTGTGTTGTACTGATATTCCGGCGAAGTTAGAGTTCTGGAAACCTTTCTTATGCGAAGTATTCTTTGGAACTTCTTGCAATTTTTCTAACTTTGCCCTCTTCTTACTGAGCTTTCTGGACTTCTTTCCTATGATCTGAATCATTGGTTTCCTCTTTCCATTAGCGTTCTTATCTCCTCTTGGCATGATAACTTCGCACTGTGGAGGATCTTTCATAGGATTCAAGGGTAATACTTATTCTCTTTCTGGGGTAGGTGCTCTAATCTCTTGTACAGATAGGTGTCTCCAGTCTTCCTGTGTCCTTTCAACTTTGACATTCATATCTTTGGTCCTTATCAGCTTTGATTGGTTCTCTTGTTCTTCCAGTAAGTGCGCTATTCTCCTAGCCATGAAATATCATAGTTCTTTCTTTTTCTATTCTAGATCCTCCTCTTCTTGTTTCCCTCGTATCTGATCTTTCTCAATCCAGGTTTTTCCTAGCAAGATAGAAAATGGGGCATTGTTCTCAACAAACTTAACGATCTCGAATTCTTCTTCTGTTGAAGTTCCATGAGCACTCATAGACATCTGGGTAAGTCTTCCACATAGGTTTATCATCTTTCCTCTAAATAATCCTCTTCTTCCTAATGAAGGAACCATAGCAGGATTTCCCAAAAATTCCCAAGTTCTTTCTGTCATGATATTCACTTGTGTTTCCTCATCTAGGACACAGTCTATGTCGAAGTCTCCTATTCTTGTTTCTATGTACTCTTTCTCTTTTAAGACCTCTGATAAGTTGATATTTATGTGGTCATTCAAGGTTTCTTTCATCTGTAGTAATACAGTCTCTAATTATTTCTAGGGTTCTATCATATCCTTAGTTTCTTGGCCTGTCTTATAGTTTTATTGTTTCATATTCATCTTTTCAACTTTAGAAATCATCCTAGGATAATCCAAAACTTCATGGTCCATAGATTTACAGCAAAGACAACTAGGTCTTCTGCAACTATAACAAAGGGTTAATCCTCTCTTTCTCTTAAATGATCCCCAACCCTTCATGTACCGCGCACTGGGATCACAGTAACTAACCTGCAAAAAATTCTTTCTAGGATCCTGCATCCATTTGTCAGTCCAAAAATTATTTCTATGCATAGGGATAGCATACCTTTCATTATTTCTATCAGATCTATTCATATCAAATCTTCTTTCTTCTAATTGTGCCCTAGTTTTCATATTAGGACAAAATTTATCAAACATACCTAGATCCATACTTTCAAAAAAAAAAATTCACTTATCTTACCTTTCTCGGAGCACAAAGCTTCAAGATATTACATATGTTCTTCAGATCGGACTTCTCTTCTCAGCACAAAGCTTCATAAGTCAAGTATAATATTGCGCACTAAAGCAACAGATCTACGCACAGAGCTTTCTTTTCTTCAGTTCCCAACAATCACAGTGGTCCCGACAATGAAACCATTTGTTGGCACAGGGGTAGACCCAGGGTTCAACGCTTCAACAATGCACCAACAAAACCCTAACTATCGGCCCTTTCGGCAACATCTAAATGCAGATGAAGTCTCACTCGAGGTAGGGGCAGGGGTGGTTGCAGGACTCCAGTGTTCGTAACCTTAGCTAGGACACAGATCTGTGATTACACCATTCTAACAATCACTTAGCAGTTAACATTCATTAGTATTTAACCCTTATTCACATCACAGATCCAAACCCTAATTACAAAGAAGCGTAGTGTTCTACTAGATCTAACACATTCAAGCACTTAGCATGGAGAGATAGATCAGATCTAACATTCATTCACATTACCAAGAACTAAGCTATTATACCAGATGCATCACACATAAATATATCGACACTAAGCATAAATCACATCACTAACATACAACCATAATGCACAAAGAAACCATAACACAGGATATACATGGTTCACCCCAGTGTGGGGCTACATCCACCAACTCTTCTCTTCTTTATTATCTTTTGTTAATCTTCTACAAGCACAGAGCCCAAAAACCCTACTCTTCATAGGACAGGATATCTACGCACCTCGCCAGATCCTCCTTCCCCGAGTTAGGTTACAGCACAAAGCCTTCTTACATAGTCTATACACAGGCCTCTTACAATCACTTTCACTTATCTCTGTAAGTCTTAACACATAGTATGCACAAATCATCCACAACTATTCGCACTTAGCACATTGGCCTTCACTTGCCCCCCTACTTACATCACCTAGATTTCTATTTATACATTACAAAATGGGCCTAAACATGGGTAAACCCATGGGCCGACATCCCATACCCGTTACATAAACCCTAATCCCAAAAATTTCCCTAAAAAGGGGCCGAGATCCCGCGATCTCTTCTTCGACTTGCGCTCCACCTTTGACCAGCCTATCGAAGTCCCAAAAGAGTTCAAGCATGACCAAGGATCTCCAAAACTTCGTCAAGGGCCAAATACATAGTTGGCAACAAAATGACAAAGAAAGTTGTGTTTCCCTTGTATACTTTAAAGCAAGGGATTATGTGTGGGGGAGGCAATTGAACTATTTCCTCAACCTTTAGAGGACCTACCATGGTCCCTTTAGTCGACATGATAAAACCTAAAAAGCGACCCGATATTATGCAAAAACTACACTTTTTAGGATTAAGGCGAATCTGGTAATAGTGACACTTCTCAAAGATAAGTCGTAAGTGGGTGGTATGATCAGATCTATTACGAGAATGTGATGTCAGATCATCAAGATACGCCTCGACTATTTTCTTGAGATCGTGGAAGGCGAATGACATGGCCCACTGAAAAGTAGCTCCATCATTCTTAAGGCCAAAAGGAATTTTTTTGTATGTGAACATACCCCAAGGACATATGAACACGGCCTTATGTTGATCCTCGGGTTTGATCTAAATCTAGTTGTACCCGGAAAAACCATCCATAAAACAAAAGAATTCACAGCCCGCACATTCATCGACAATCTAATCAATGAATGGGGTTGGAAAATTATATTCCAAGAAATCTTTGTTCGGATCATGAAAGTACATATACACACAAATCATATCTTGTTTTTTGTTGACAGGAACAGGGTTTGACACCCATTCTGTCAAATGCACTAAATAGATGAAACCATCCTTAATGAGTTTCTTTACCTTATCCTTGATGGTTGTTGCCTTGTGAGGATTGACTAGGCGAAGCCTCTGCTAGACCAACTTAGCATCGGGGTAAGTCCTTATCTCATTTTCGACTATATGAGGATCAATGTCTGGCATCTCCTCATAAGGCGAGGAAAAAATGTCGCGAAAATCGTGAAATAATTCAATGTATATATGAATCACCTTGGAGGAACAATATGCTCCGATGAAGATGTTTTCAACGATGCCAGGGGTTCTAGAGATGTCAATTGGAATCATTTAAACTATACTCTCCATGTTTCCCTCGGCATAGATTATGTGCATGGCCAGAGGGTTAACAGAACAAGTGGAATCTATATTCATGGTCGTAGTGAAATCTCCTCCTTCTACTCTCCTCAGATCGGGTAAAAAATAAGATCTATGGTGAAGATCATCCCAAGGTCTATCCAGCCCATTCATTTCCCCCAAAATTTCCTTGTCGAAGGGAAAGACCAAGTCCAAAGGATCATGAGTAGTAAGAGAGTCTTGATCCCAAATAGGCTCGAGAACGTGATCTAACTGATATGGGGGAGCCAAATCAGGGTTGGTCGAGGTTTGTTGGAAAATGTTGCGCGCAACCTCAATAGTGGATAGAGGCATACATATTATGGGATGCCTTACCCATTTCATCAAAGTCAATGGGGATGGTAAAGTCCACAGGTTATTAAAATAACTCGTTCAAAAAGAAGCTACTTGAAAAATCACAGTCTTCGACTGATTGAGGACAGTCGAAATAAAATTGACATCATTCGAAGGTGGCGGATAATAAAGAGTCCCCATTACAGATGGAAAAAATATATAACCTAAGTTGTTGGTACATAGGTACTAGGTTGTCAATAATAGAGACCGTGGATGCCCCCGATGAAGGGTCAAGATTAGTGAAGGATAACTAATCAATGGTTACAATCCGACCTTTGTGAGGAAAACATGAGACCTAAAAAATGGTAGATACAATCCCTGTCATAATGTTGGTCCAACTCTGTCCCAACAAAATATTGTAGTCAAGAGGTGCATCGACTACTTCTACCTCCACGCATATGGTTTTTCCCTCCAAATACACAAGGAAGGAATGGATTATTCCATGCAGTCTAAAATATCGGTCGTCAAATGCAGTTAACAACGTTGGTGATAGAGACAACTTAGGTACTCCAATGGCCTTCCAACATGCCAACAACATCACGCAAGTCAAGGCACCCTCGTCTACCACCATGCGGAAAATGTTTTGTGTCAATGATTTTGTGGCATAAACCACTACTATATGAAAAGTGACGTGGTGAGGTAGACGAGGTTTATAATCGGTAGAGTAAAAAAAAATCATTCATGAGTTAGCAGTCTTGGCAACACCCAAGGCAGATAACAATGATTTCATCTCTGAGGGGAAAATCTAAATAACTTCTAGAGCATACATTGCACAAGGATTTTGTGTCGGATCCTCCACAATGGAGTAGTTTTGAGCCTCCCTTGTGGTTGGGTTGTGAGAAGCCTTCTTAAATGCACCCTTAGGGATGTGAGTCATAGTTTCTCCCACATTATTCCCAATATGAAGAGGAGGCGACGAGTTGGAAGCTTCTTTTCCCTTGTCAGCAGATTCTGACATTTTGTAATCGTGAGCCCTAGTCTGCAGATGAGCAGTCGATCTCATCATGTATATGTTTGTGGCTCCATTATTATAATTAGGTGTGGGGGATTCCTAAATTCCCCCAGGCGCATTTGTGGATGAGAAATCTTGAAACATATTTTTCCCTTGTGGGAAAGGGTTGGTTAACACAGCAGTTTTTTGTTGTGCCAAGAGCTTCTAGGATTCCTCAAGCCGAGGGAATTGGTGAGTCAAGTGATCGTTCGTGCAAATCTTACACAAAAACTTCACCTTCTTCTTTTTTCGTTTTTACCCTCGCCGACATTATTCACATCCTTGATATCCCCCTTACCCATCTTGCCTTTGGATTTATTATTTCCCTCAGGTTGTTGGTTACCCTTTGGATTCATCGATTGTACACAATGTACTTCCGACGTTTGGGTTACGGGGGCAGCCGAACCAGAATTTTGGTTGGCCACAGTCTATTGAATCGATAATTGTAGTAATAGGTTAGTCAACTGATATGTGGGATTACTTTATGCTGATCCTACCATACCATCGGCATGAGGCCCAAACTTCTATTCAGTCTTTTCAAAATTTGATCATTGTGCTTCTGAGAGGATCTCGTACAACATATCAGATTGAGATTCAGTCAATTCCAGTTTCTAGGCGCTCATAATTTCCTCTTCTTCGGAAAATAATCTGGAGGTTGTGATGTCTTTGGAGACACAAGGCACCAAGGAATTTAGGAACCACTCAAGAAAAAATGTGGGAGGGACATTCAATTTGATCAAGCTCTTTCGACAACACCATTCTCAGATGTGACCTTAGATATGGACGGCCTTTGTTTGCTTTAAGTTGGCCAGCAACTCGGTACCGACATCATATCTCACTAGTAACTAGAAATGGTTTAAGAAAAACATTGACATATCATTAAAGTAAGAATACTTCAAGTTATCGAGCTCAGTATACCATTTCGTAGCACCCCCTATAAGAGTGCGTTGAAATAAATGCAATTGAACATAATCATCCTTCAACGAGTTGGAGGAGAACCATAAATGAAATGGTGTAACATGATCACCTAGATCTTCGCCATCCTTTCCTTCAAACTTAGGTATGTCTGATGGAAACTTAGTCGACATGGGGGGCCAACATGGATCATGACAGATCGGATCGTTCAACAACTTCAACAAGTCTAGAAAATGAATATTTTCCAGGAAAGGTAACCCGTGTTGTGGTGGATTCAAACGAAAAGAGGAGTCTTGTTTTTTATTGGCACTAGGTTTCCAGGAAAAGTGTGCTTGTTGCCCAAGGTTTTGGTAGAAACCACAGTGTCCTTGGCCAGTAAAAGGAGGTTTCTCTTGATTCTACATCGTCGATAGATTCACGTAATTCGAGGACATACCCTGGGTAGGGATTTCTCCCTGGAAGGTATTCCAAGGACCTTGGTTGGGGATGCCCCTAGTTGATCCTCCTGGCATAGGTATTGAACCCTGTTCGTGGTTCCACTAAGAGTGGGAGGGGTTTCCCCTGATCTACATCCCTTGCGAAGGAAAATATCCTTACCAGGGATTTCCAAGACCTTGAGAGGAGAAACCTCATGTCATCACTCCCTCTGAAGGAACAAAGCCTTGCATAAGGTTGGGTTGATTAAATACGGGGTTTCCCCATGAAGAGAAAGTGTTGTTTTTGAAAGCACCAAAAATAGAAAAAGGCATAGACCCAACCAGATTCATACAGGACTGAGGCCCAAGACTACCTCCATTTAACAAGATGGAACTAGTATAGAGCTTGAATGGCTACTTGAAAGCACCTCTGAGCGAAGGGGATGAAGGAGGGATATGAACTCCACCATAAGGGATAGCATTAAACGAAGCAGTAGTACCCATGAAATATCATTACAAGGGAGCACTAGAACTCCATGCCCCCAGACCAACAGTCTGTTGAATAAAGCAATTTAAGGTTGAGCTAGAGTCGAAACCTGACATCCCATATGAAAAGGGACTGCCAGACGTTTTATGTATAGAAGGAAAAATGGTCATAGTCATTGAAGGGACTGTGCCACTGCCAAAAGTTGTAGGTTTCTAGAAAGTCGTAGTCCTTATAGGTGGAGGTGGGGGAGGGGGCACGACACCTCCTGCCGTGAAAACCAATATGGAAGTATGAGGACTCCCATAAGAGGTAGAATTAGTTGCTTCCATTGTCGCTCTTTTAAAAAAATGGTGTTTGGGTGAAGTCACCTCAGTGGGGACTATCTGAATAAGGAGTGGCGTTGATAAATCAATGATCGGAGGGTTTGTGGGCTTGAAGCCTTCAACTTCAAGGTCAGAAATGGTGGAATCCTCTGGTGCAAGTGTATATTCTCTAGGATAAAGCTCAGTCACAACTTTTAGCGGCTCGGGCACTTCAAAGCAACCCTCTTGATATAGCCTTCCCATCAGTGGTGGCAGAGGTGGCTCCAAAGTAACCAGCGATAGGCCCTAAAGCCTATGTGAATGATGAAGTTTTTGATCTTCCACCTTGTGAAATGATCAACTGATACTCTAATCTTACGCTATCACTAAACACAAATCACACACTAAAAATTCCCTAAAGGAAAATCAAGGAATCAACATATTGGCAGGAAAAATAGTTGCGTCAATCAACACTAGAGAAACTTACCAGTGCAAGTGTAACTCGAACACGGAAACACCCTCTGGGTATACTCTGAAAGTGTGATCCAATGTCTACCCTAAGTACTACGGTATACCCCCGTAATCACCTGTGTAAGTCCCTACAAAATAGAAACTAGGTTTCCATCTCGGATCCAGTCATCAAGTGGGTACAGGCGATAGTCAGGTTGATCGTAATGAGGAGGATAAAAAAATTTGAATCCTTTCAAGGGTACCAAAGGAAAATGGTCCAGAAGAAAACTAAGTATCTTAAATGGATTCGAGGTCCACAAAGCTCTGTAGTCAAATGTGATAAGTAAATATCCCAAGAATTACCCGCAATATGTGATCCCCACTATGTTTGGTCCGGATTTGGAGGGGTTATCTCCTCTACCTTTCCTCACGCGACCTTGTGTTTAGCCCCTTTGTTAGAGGGGGGTCCTGACTAACTCTTACAAAATTGTACTTGTATGCTTCCTATCGCAGACTCTTATGTTTATTTAAGAGGCCTTGAAGTGTTTCCTCTCCACACCTATTCCAACGCCCTAAAGCTTAGACTACTTCATGTACCTTATAAATAGAAAATTCTAGTTGATTTTAAATGGGTTAATTTACTCAATAGGGTACGAAAGTGAAACTTGTAGCATTATTAAGAGATGAAAGAGAAGAAATAAAAAATCTTTTTAGAACATTGTGCAAAAACAAAACTACATGCTACAACTTAAAAACTGGATTTTAAACTTTGACGGTGCAAACTTTTTGAAATATAGACCAAGATCCTAAAATGAAATTTTTTTCCTAGAATTTTTTTTCGTTTTAAAATGAAATACAAACTAATAAAACTTTCAAGGAAGCAGCCTAGAAGGAACTTTGGAATCGAAACTATTTTCTTTTGTAAAACCAACCTATGCTACTAATACCAAACAAACATGCACAATAAAATGCAAATGCAGTTAATGAACTATGACAATTTCTTTTTTATTTTTGTATGCTTAGAAATGAAAATAATAAACAAATGATATTTTTTCCTTTTTCAAAGCATAATCAAGGGAAAGAGAAGACAAACCAAAGACTGACACAAACCCTAATCCACTTCTTGAAAGCATGGATTCACTCGAATCAAGAGGAGGATCTAAAGATCATAAGTTCACCCTTAACCTTGACAACAAACAAAAGAGATAAAGAAACAAAAAGATTATTTACAAATTGCAAGATAATATGAGCCTTTAACCCAACTAAACACAATCAACAGAGACCCTAAAGAACTCAGGAAGACCTGAGGAATCAAGAGCTTGCTAACAAGAAACAAAATTATTATTTTTTAACTCTTCCAGAACACAGAGACGTGTGTTGTGCACGAGAAACCTTTGTATGTATTCAGTTTGTATATAATGCAGTAAGCATATGTCTATGTTCCATACAAAGAACAAGGCACGTGCACCTCTGCAAATTTTCAAAAAGAAAAATTTTGGACAGAAAAATAGGGAAAGAGAAGTTGGTAGGCACCTAGAAGGTGACCAGAGATTCAACCTAACTCAGAATACTCAGAAAAATCAGAAAGAAAATGAAAATCAAATCAAACCAAGATCTCCCACTAAAACCCTAGAGAGATGCCCTAGTGGAGTCGCCAATTATGCTATGGGGAAATTCCCCCTAAATTGGGTCTAAGGAATAGGCAGAGCGATAACTCCCTTAAAAGACTGACTTATCTCTAATCTACCCCAAAACAATCTAGACTAAGTGATGAGAGAGAGGGAAGAGAAGGTTAAGAAGATCACCTTGAATCCTTATGGTTGATGTGGAGCTCTTCCACTTGTTGTTGCCTCTTAGATCACAAATATCCTTCCAAAGATGACCTGGAAAAGATTAATAATACAACACAATGACATATATAATCTGTATTAATCACTTAAAAATCCTAAATATAGCTGTAAATGATCAAATACATAAGAACAAGTACACATAAAGTTTTGGGACAAAGATAATCTCGTTTATTCATACACAAGATGAAAGGTTACAACCTTTTCTTGCGGACACCACTCTACAAACCATGTCTGGGCTCCTCTGTCGTGGCTCCAAGTGCACCAATCCCACATAGAATTCTCACAACCAACATGCCATCAAGGGAAGAAGGAAGGGTTTCATAGGGAGAATGGATGGAGGGGAAAGTTGAGGATAAAACTCAAAGCAAGATGCAAAACTTGGGCAATGAGAGGGAAAGTATTTTGGCAGAGTTTTCTTATTCTCTTGTTCATATTTCTAAATGACTCCCCTAGACCTCTTTTTATATGAGAAAAATATGGTTATTCGGTTTGGGGATGGGATACAAGGGGTAAAATGGTTAGGAAACCCTTCATCGCCCATAAAGTCCGCTGAAATACGTGCAATTTTATATTTTTTGCATTTTTTGGAGGTAAACGCGGGATAACTAGCATGAAACAAGCATATGTACATGGGAAAACTAGCATGCAGCACGCGTATGTACGCGGGCTAATAGTGCAGCAGAGCGCATACATTATCCAAAAAGTTGTTTTTTAGAAGGAAACCTCAACAGTATAATTGGTAAAGGATGCAAATGGATGGGTCAATGTCTTGGATGCATAGATGTGGCATTTTGGACTATAACAATAGGATACTTAAGTAAGAACACTTAAGACTTATAAAAAAAATTGTGTTTTCTTTAGAAAATAAGTCAAATGAAGAATGACTAACCGATATGGAAATCAATAAAACCCTGAAAGAAAAAACTAACTTTTAAGATAAGAAAAGCAACTAAAGAAAAAGTGGTACCTAATATTTGCAAAAAAAAATACGGTGTGTTGTTGATTCAACAAATTTTTATTCACTATACATACCCAGCCTCTCTACATACATACCTTCAAACAAAACAAATCAATTTCAATTATAGTGGAAGCTAGAAGAAACTTAGAAAAAAAAGTGTTCATAGATTCTCTTATACTTAAATTTGAGATGAATCTTTTTCTTGTAATCAAAAGGCCTAGTTATTTAGCCAAGCAGAATGATAAGGCTTTTTGATTGATAAATTTAAGCTTTGAGAAAGAAACTAATTTAGATCACACTTCCATTTGTCATGAGGTTTTGATAGATATCTAAGTGAATCTATCACTCTTCCATTTTTGCTCCGCTTCCAACAAGCATCCATAGCCCCGGCGCAGTTACCTTGATATCATAGACCTTGCTTCGCTGTCAGCGAGCATCCATATCCTTGGTGGAGATATAGTCTGCATCCCCTCATTATAAAATATGTTTCACCTTAATATGATTCCCTTCCTTGAACCCCTTTTAACACATTCTTTATTTTCTTTTACTCTTTTTCTCTTTTTATATTATCATTGTCATCCTTTCTTTTAAGAGGAGAACCAAGTGAAACAAAACCTTTAAGCTTCTAAGGATGATATATGTTGCTCAATATTTGAATCAATTACTTAAGAATTAGACTTATCCTTTCAAGAGAATAATTAAATTCATCAATATTTCCTCATTACTTAGATCATATTATAAATATTATGACTTATTTAACCACTCACTATTGGTAACAACAAGTACTTCCACTGATAAAGGCATTGAATGTTTCCAAAAATTCTATAGAAATGAAACTATACACCACTTTATGGCTCCTTGTTCACTTCATGTTTGACTCACTTTACTTTTGATAGAAGAAAGAATCAAGTGTGTAGTAAAGAAATAGGTTCCTTATTTCACCAAATGTTGAAAACTCATCATCCTTAAACGGTGATAAAGGGAAAATGAGATGCAATCATAACATGCAAACTAAGTAAATGGGAAATGTAACTGAGCAAAATCAAAATCAAACCAAAATTGTATAATACAAGAAAATATTGTCATACATTTGATTTCTTATGCAAGACAATCATGTGAAGTAATGCTTCAGAATATGGCCTATGATAGGAAGGGAAACAAGTTTTTCTTCCAAGGTTTCTAACATGTATGTGCCAGCTCCTATTTTCTCTTCAATTTGGCAGGGACTGAGCCATACATTATGAACATTAGTATGATTTAAGGACCAAACCATCTATCTCAAAAAATTTGGCACCATCCTTATGTTTGCCAAACCATCTTTTTGTGATCTTTTGATGAGATGCAAATTTATGTTTATCTTTCTCCCTTTCCTCCTCCAACATAATCTATGTGTCAGTTCTATTATAGAGAGTGGAATAATTTTGGCCCCTTGAAGCTTGGGATAATTGTAATGATGACAAGAAAACATTTGGTGAAATAATTGACTCTTGCCCGTAAACCAAATACACAAGAGAAGTACCCAATGCTTCTTTATGTGTGACCCTATTAACACTAAGAGCATTGGACAAAGCATTGTGCCAATTTCAGTGGTTCCTGGATACAATTTTTTTATGGATATGAATCATATTCTTATTTGCTGACTCAACCACTACATCACCTTGTGGATAATAGTTAGATAAATATGTAAGAATGATTCCCTTATCTAAATCTAAATTATACAATAACAAAGAAGAAAAGTACAACGAATTTTCAAACACAATGACTGAAGGAAATCCAAATCTAGTGATCAAATGTTGTTCCAGGAATTGTATAACCACCCTTTCATTCACTTGTGTTAACAACATAGCCTAATCCCACTGAGTAAAGTAATATGTTGCAGTTAAGATGTACTTGTGAAGTTTTGACAAGTGTGGGTTTATCTCTCCTATGATAGTAATGCCTCGCTACTCAAAAGGTCCATCGATTTAGATAGGTTACAAGGGTATCAATGCTTCTTCTCTCCTCCTGCACTTAGTTCACATGTTTTACATTTTTTCACAAAAGCATGAGCATCTTGAAAGAGAGTAGTCCGGTAGTATCCAGCTCTCAAAATATTTTGAGCTATGGTTTCACCCATGAAATCGTATTACTCAATAGTCAGATATGATGATCCTCTTGACCTCTACTTTTCTAAAAGTGTTTGCTATAGTTTAGTTGGTCCTACACCTTTCCCTATTGTTATTTCCGTATTATGTTTTCCTTGTATAGCATGGATAATTTCATGCTCAACTCCTATAAATCAAACACTTTGGAGGTGAATTCCCTTTTGATTTGATCATTCAATTTATCTTCCTCCAAGACTTATTCAATGAAATTATTAACCATGTCTTGTGAACACTTATGGTATTTGACTTGATTTTCAAGCAAACCAAATTGTTTCCCAAGGCTCTGAATATACTCTGCTTCTTCCTTAACCTTTTTCATGATAGCATAAGAGACAATTATCCCAATATATGGTAGATCGCTAAGTCTATCTTTCTTTGTATCAATAATTGGTTCTTCATGTTGGGTTGTTATATTATTTGTAGTGGAAGAATAGCCATTTGACTATCTAGTCGAGGTGGGTTGTGTTAGCACTAGAAGTCACCTCCAGATTGCGTTGGAGGTAAGCCCAGTACCCATCAGAGTTTTATGTCACAGGTTGGTTTTAAAGAGGTCAAATGGGCATAGACTCAAGATGATATCGTTTTAACTCAGAAAACTGGACTGGTATGCACATGCAGGTGAGGTCTTAATTAACTTCATTTAGTAAGTTGGAGTAAGGGTGAATAGAGGGAAGACTTTGATGAGAAGAGTGTAGAGGTCTATCGTAGACATCAGGTCTTCCAACAGCCTAAGGAGGAAAAGATTCAAATACAAGATCCTCTTGGATTCAAAACTTCAGGAAACTGAAGAACGTAAATAACAGCACTGCAATAAAACATACATTACAATACAGTTAAAACAATCCATGTGAATCCTTCAATCATGGACACTTCAGTATAAGAGGAAAATAGGATGAAAAAGAAGTTGACTTTCATTAAACAAGAAGTCTCATATCAAAATACATAACAAGAGTTCTTCATCGGACCACTGCCTTCAAATCCTTCAGTAGGCGCCTACTATGTTAGATTGTGCGGGTTTTCTCATGTCAGATGCAATCTAGGCGTAGTTATGTTCTTTACAGGAAAAATTGTCGATAAGGAAGCTTCGGATCGTCAGCATGCCTTCATGGTTGTGCTCTGCAACGCTTTCCATTTATGGGGTGAGACAAGGTCTCAAATGTCGCCCCCAATATTCAATAAATACCTTCATCGGGATCAGGACAGGGCCTGACACTCATGAATATTTCCAGGCGGTGCCACACGAATTGTTTTAATCAATCCCGACGTCTCGAGGCCAAGCAGATATCCTTATGTGACCAATACGGATGCTTTCGGTCTTTGGTGGAGCTCCTCTCCATTGCTCCATCTTCAATGTGACCTAGAGCCATGACTCTACGCAATTTTGCGATTGCAGGTGTGACCAAGGGTGGTTTGAAAGCAAACCGCTTTTGTCCCCGCAATTCACCATGAACTGCCACGCGTCCCTTTCCAAAATCCATGGTTTCGATTGCGGCCCACCCTTAAAATTTTAAAACGTGTGCACCTTCCAACCCCGCAATGGAGCGTGACCATTGATCTTTTGATCTGAGATGAGGTTTCCTGGTCAACGGCCCAGCTCTGGCGCTTTAGATCGACGGATCGTATATTCCCTCTTTGAATCAACGATTGATATCTGCTTCGTGAATCGGCCTTCGGGATATTTAATTCTCAAACCACATTTCCCTCTAAGAAAAACCTCCAGAGTTGAGGATCTGATGACGCATGGCATTCTGGATTTGGATGGTCGATATCCACTTTGGGTCTCCAGGACTTCGTGCCTTTGGGACTTCTAAGAACTTCTCATTTCAAATCTCTCGAAGCTCATTTCCCCGAAGGCTTGGATCAACTACCACATGTCCCCTTTAAAATCAACGGCTCATATTCACTTCAGGGCCTTTTGTTCTGGCGTTATACTTTGTGCAAGTTTGCACTCCCAAATGTTCGTGAGCCGCTGATCTGGATTGTTCCCGGAATCTTCGCTGCTAAAATATTAAAATTGTCTTTTTCTTATGCTTCAATATCGAAACAGACTGTTTAAGAAAGTTTCACTTTGTGTTCATGGTTGTGACCTGAACGATCAAGGATTTGGATGACTGGCTGGGAGCTGAGAAAACAGGGAGACCAGGACGCACAAATGAACAAGGGAAAATAGAAAATGATTTTATCGACCGAAGGGGGAAAAACTTCAAGACTCGGCCTGTGAAAAGGATAGAGACATGGCAAAACTATAGACTTAGGTAGAAACCACAAACCCACAGGACTCTAACAAGTTCATGTGATAACATTTGGCTCCACAGGGGATGGCATGCTCCCTATGAGCTGCCAAGAACCAATAGTTCCAGTGCCTTAGTTGTTGGGTTATGGAGTCATGCTCAAAAAACATCCTGCTGAGGATTATATGTCGATAATTACTCTAAACAAAAGCAAATACATGGGCTCCAGAGGAGCTTATTTATATACAATCCTAGGATATTGATTTTTTACACAGTGTTAGGTGAAAGTGAACTTCCACCATAGCCATTCAAGTGGCTTCCTAACTGGAAGACCATTTACTCTGTTAGTGATTGATAACATATAATGCAATCGTGACAGCAGAACAATTACATCCTTCAGCTTTCCTCCGAATGGAAATGGTGGGATAATACTTGGAGGCTTCAAATCATGGAGGAAAATAAACTCCATATATTCCCCTACAGGCTCATAGAATGAGTGAAAAAATCCACTGGGCTAGTGACAGAAAACATGCTTTTTCCTACAGTTGTTCACACATGGCTAAATGTCGTTGGCAAGCGTAGGTGAGTGAACGGTTGATGCAGGTTGATTGATCCCAGGTGATGGTTTATCGCTCACAGGCTCAGGGAAGGATATAAACTGCTTATTTTTCTCTCACTCTTCTTCTTCATGGCTCTCCCAAGGGTCAGAGTCATAATATTCATAAACAAGACCCATGGGAAAGTTCTGCTCTTGGTCTTCTGCAAGCCTAGGATGGTTGATTTCCACACAATGTTTTTCCTTAATGTATAAAGGAAAAGGCTTTGTTGCATGCTCTTGTAAATCCTTCATATCCATCTCAGAATCCGATTCATGGTTGTCATACACAGGTCGGTTTCTCCCCGAGTCATCAAAATATTATGTAGGGATCTTCTGCTCTTCATTTGAATACATGACTATTTCTTCATTTAAATCTAAGATAGAAGGTGCATCAGGGGCAGAATACGTTGCCTCTATGGCTATGCAATCCTCAACCTCACCATCATGAGAAGGGCTTCCAAGAACATCTTCTCCTAGGACTGGAAAATACTCTACGCATCCTTCATAAGAGCAGCAAGCACAATCTGCCTCCAATTTTTCTATTTTTGCATAAAGTGCTTGTACCAGTTTCACCAACTCATCGGAGGTATACCCCTCCTCCTTACATATTTTGTCCTCATAGCTTTCATCCTCACAGCTTTCATTCGAAACAGTCATACCTTGAACACAGTCTTTATATTCTTCACAACAATTATGACAAATTAACTTAGAAGAATAAAACTTTTGACAGTGCCTATTGAAAGATGCATGAAATTCTCCTAGGGAAGAGATGCTAGAAGGGGGTAAGGAGTGATACCATTCACGAGCATCTCCTGCTAATGAGAACATGAACATATTTAATAATACATCCTCATGATGTATCTCCCATTGATGCATGAGTTCATGAAACTCATGGAGATGCTCTGCAGGGTTGTCCTCTTTACGCTCTCTAAATATGGGCAAAAAATCACCCCATTCATCCATAGTAGGAACAACATTATGAAAACTGGGAACAAAGGAGAAATTAAAAGGAGAAAAACTCTGAGCCAAGATTATTTCCATTTCAAAACATTAGAGTCGCCATTGGATCCTTTAATCATGGAGTCGCCAGGTGAATGATATGCAGTTTGAATGTGTATGGTCTTTGTTCACCATCAAAGACTAGATATGATCGTTGTCAATCTCCCAGGGAACCTTCAAGCTGAGAAAGCAGCTGCTAAAAGCCTTCTCGAGAAAAATTCTTTGGGTCAACTTCGAGTGTGCTAGAGGTAGCCACAACTAAAATAGTGGAGTCGACATAGTGGAGTCGCCAGGTGCAAGCACAATCTTCAATGGTTATGATATATGATGCACCTTCAGAATCAGAAGCTTTTTGTCGTTCTGTCCCAGGGAAATGTCTTCAATTCATCCTCGGTAACGGTGCCATAAATGTTAGCACTAGAAGTCACCTCCAGATTGTGTTGGAGGTAAGCCCAATACCCATCAGAGTTTTATGTCATAGGTTGGTTTTAAAGAGGTCAAATGGGCGCAGACTCAAGATGATATCGTTTTAACTCAGAAAACTGGACGGGTACGCACATGCAAGTGAGGTCTTAATTAACTTCTGTTAGTAAGTTGGAGTAAGGGTGAATAGAGGGAAGACTTTGGTGAGGAGAGTGTAGAGATCTGTCGTAGACATCAAGTCTTCCAGCATCCTAAGGAGGAAAAGCTCCAAATAAAATATCCTCTTGGATTCAAAACTTCAGGAAACTAAAGAACGCAAATAACAGCACTGCAATCAAGCATACATTACAATACAGTCAAAACAATCCATGTGAATCCTTCAATCATGGAAAATTCAGTATTAGAGGAAAATAGGATGAAAAAGAAGATGACTTTCATTAAACAAGAAGTCTCAAATCAAAATACATAACTAGAGAACCAGAGTTCTTCATCAAAATTTTACAATACGGGAGCACTTCTCAACCATCGACCTTAACAAAATATCAAAATTGCCTATAAATACCCATAAATGCTCCAACCACCAGGAGTGTGATTAGACCATTGACTTAAAAGCCTTTAGTCGACGCCTTCTCTATCAGATTGTGCAGGTTTTCTCATGTCAGATGTCAATCAGGCGTAGTTATGTTCTTTACAGGAAAAATTGCCCATAAGGAAGCTTTGGATCGTCATCGCGCCTTCATGGTTGTGCTCTACAATGCTTTCCATTTATGGGGTGAGACGAGGTCTCAACTGTCGCCCCCAATATTCAATAACTACCTTCATCGGGATCAGGACAAGGCCTGACACTCATGAATATTTCCAGGATGTGCCATACAAATTTGTTTTAGTCCATCACGACATCTCGAGGCCAAGCAGATCTCCTTCTGTGACCAATACGGACGCTTTCGGTCTTTGGTGGAGATCCTCTCCATCACTCCATATTCAATGTGAACTAGGGCCATGACCCTACGCAATTACGTGACTGCAGGCACGACCAAGGGTGGTTTGAAACAAAACTTCTTGTGTCCCCGCAATTCGCCATGAAATGCCACGTGTCCCTTTCCAAAAGCCACGGTTCTGATTGTGGCCGACACTTAAAATTTTAAAACGTACGCACCTTTTGACCCCGCAATGGAGCGTGACCATTGATCTTCTGATCTGAGATGAGGTTTCCTGATCAGCGGCCCAATTCTGAAGCTTTAGATCGATGGATCAGATCTTCCCTCTTCAAATCAACGGCTAAGATCTGCTTCGCGAATCGGCCTTCGGGAATTTCAATTCTCAAACCACATTTCCCTCTAAGAAAAACCTTCGGAGCTGAGGATCTGATGACGTGTGGCATTCTGGATTTGGATGATCGAGATCCACTTCGGGTCTCCGGGACTTCGGGACTTCTAAGCACTTCTCATTTCAAATCTCTCGAAGATCATTTCCTCGAAGGCTTGGATCAACTGCCACCTGTCCCCTTTAAAATCAACGATTCGTATTCACTTCGGGGCCTTTTTTTCTGGCGCTATACTTCGCGCAAGTTTTCAGTATCGAACGTCCATGAGCCATTGATCTGGAATGTTCCTGAAATCTTCGTCGCTAAAATATTAAAAATTTCTTTTGCTTATGCTTCAATATTGAAACAGACTGTTTAAGAAATCTGCACTTTTTGTTCATGGCTGCAACCTACACGATCAAGTATTTAGACAACTATCTGCGAGCTGAGAAAACAGGGAGACCAGGGCGCACAAATGTACAAGGGAAAAAAAAATGATTTTATCGGCCGAAGGGGGAAAAACTTCAAGACTCGGCCTATGAAAAGGATAGAGATAGGGAAAAACTACAGACTTAGGTAGAAACCACAAACCCACGGGACTCTGACAAGTTCATGTGATAACAAATTGATTGGGAGATAAGTCGACTGACGAGTCAAATCGAGGTCGAAGTGATCGATCAAAAATTTGAGGTCAAATTTCATTGGGAAGTCAAAGTTCATCTGACATGAGGTCAATAGGAGGTCGAATGGCAGTCGACTGGATACCAACTGGAGTTCAACTAGGAAGTCGATTGGTAAACCGACTACAAGTCGACTATAAAACATAATCCTGACATTTGTGGGATTGTAGCCAATAATCCACGTGGATCTATAATCATTTGTTGGGCACCATGATTTATGGTTTTTCATGTTGTAAATCCTATAAATAAGGTGTGTTGCAATGCCATAAAATCTAATCGTGAAGGTCATGTAGATGCAATTCGAATTGGTTGCAGGGTTGTTCTTGTGTAAAGAAAGAGAGTATGATGGTAATTTTGACTTAGGTGTAGACCAAGGTTATTCATGTAACTCTTTATTCAATGAATGAATAAGACAACAAGAGAGAAAGTCACTCAAGGAATGTTGGTTTACCTGGGTTTAGTTTTCCATGGTAAAATCTGTGTGTATTGTGTGTGATTCAGATTTATTTCTTGCTTATATATGTATTCTCTTTCCTAGTTGGTTTAGTGTGAGGATTAGTTTATCCCAACACTTCAATACTTCAATGGTACATAGGAGAGAGTTATATAATTCCACTTTATTTCTTTTCAAAGTTTTCTTCACTATTTCCTACTTTCTCTTGTTGTAAAAAATCAATTATAGGTCAACAAATTCTTCTAGAGGATCTGGAATTCATTGATCACCCCAAGATAAAGTTTTCTCCGGACTTCCTGGAGTGTGCACTTGCTCCAACATGGGCTCCTTTCTTGTATCTCCTACTTTAGGAATAACTACATCCTCCATGGTTAGATCAATGGAATTTCTAAGAGGTGGTGGTTGTTGTTTAGGAGTTTGTTCTATACGTCGTTATGTTTTAGTTTTTGTATGTTATTTATCCTTTTTTTCTTGAGATACTTCTTGTTGGATCCTTTCTTACTCCTTTGTTTCTCTTCATCTTCTTGTTTTCTTTTTTCCTCGACTTCCAACCTCTCCTTCTCTCTTCTTTCCTTTCTTCTTTTTGTCTATGTTCCTCTTCCTATCTTCTCAATTCTTCAACTTGTAATCTATGTTTCTCTTCTTATCTTATATATCCTTCTTATTTTATTTTTTATTCCTTGGCCTATAATATTTCATTTTCCTGTAATTCCTTCAAATCCTTTTTTTAGCCTTATATTTAGATACTAACCTCTTGGATTCTTCTAACATCTTAGCATTTGCTTCAGTCTGCCTTTTCCTTTTTTCTTTCTTTGTTTTTCTTCATGATTTAACTTAGTATTGTTGTATTTTTTGTTCCTCGTCTATTGCTTTCAGTTTCCTTCCTCTCTCAGTCTAATTTCCTAAGTTAGTTCGCCTTTGTTCTTCTTATTCTCTCCTTTTTATTTCTATTTTAGCCAACTTCCTTCTGATTTCCTCCATTTGGTCATTTGGAGTCATGTTGTAAAAAGTTTCAAATTTCGGGGATTTGAGTTCGATTTCGACAAGACAGGGAAATCAATTCACAATGTTTAACTACAAGCTTAAATGGTTCATGCCTTCTAAAATAACCTGGGGGGAATAGATACTCTAGAATGACACTAGCTTATTGTCTATCATACTTTGGATTTGCTAAATTATAATTCCCTAAACTACAATTATAAGGAATGTAATTTTCCTTTTTTGCCTTTTTAAGTAGGGAAGCACTGAAACCGGGAATAGATACTCCAGCATGACACTAGCTTCTTGTCGAGCATGATTTGGATTTGCTAAATTATAATTCCCTAAACTGCAATTATAAGGAATGGAATTTTTCATTTTTTCCTCTTTAAGTAGGGAAGCAATGAAACCCTATAGTATTGTTTGATAGTCTATCTCACCCAAGACAATTATGTTGGGTGCATACCTTGGTAGAAAATCGGGGTCTACAATAACACCATAGATTCTTAGATAAGTGTAATCCTCCTACAGATAATGATTCCCTATGCACTTGATGAGCTTCATAGTCTCTTTGGTTAGTATTGGGCATAGATCATTACATAATGATTATTGTATTTATTTTCCCAAAGTAATTGGAAATATACATGCACTAGAGATTTAAAAGTATGTTGACTTAGGTTTACACTAGAGAAAATGTTGGTGGCAATAAGATACCATGTAAATTATGGGCACCACTATTGTCTTAGATTTTTCCTTTTGTGCGCTCTCTATCATTCCATTTAAAGAATGAAAAATAATAGTTGCTCAATTGAAAACACGACCAATAGTGACCACTATGTAGGTTAATGGTAACCATGCATCTTTGAAATGTGCACAATCTTTATCACCATATAGCATAGTTACCAGAGCCATTGTGTACACATAAGGATCCCTCAAATTAGAAATTGAATATATCCCATCAGATTTCCCAAATAACCTCGTGTCCTCAACCCACCAACTATAGAGGATATTCTTAGTGTCATGTTCTTCATTTAAAACTCCAGATAACATGTGGTCATGTGTACCTATGGTTATTATATCTTATGATATTTCTCTAACTCAAATGGAAAGTAGGACCCTATGCATCTACCGCACTAATTAAAAATGGCTATGTGCTCTATGTATCCATGAGAGATGATCCAATAAAGATCCCCTAAGCCAGGAATGATTGGTTTTCTCGCTACAACAAAATCTATGTGATATTATCTTATATTGATGAATACTAGATCATCTACCCCCTCATCTTTGGATCACTAGAGGGTACTACATCAATGTAGTCTTCTGCATGAAATCTCCTATACACTTCTCCTTTCCCTAGGAAAGGGAGTTGAGAACTTATATTGGCATTGGTATCCTTATAAGTGGGTCTCACCATTTTTGTCCCTGGCATGGATATTTGGATTATTGAGATGTACTCGTCTTGAGAGATTTCAACATAATAGGTACTTCTTGTGATTGTTTTGTGTGCTCCATATAATTTTTCCCCTTATAGGATTTCTTAGGTGTTATGGAGGAATCCCTCCTAAAAGCATTGTGTCTAGAAGAAAGAATAAAAGACAAGTTTTCTTAATTTGCATAACATTTGATTTTTTTTCCTGATTTAAACTAATKCCAAGAGATAAAATTCATAATGACTTKAAAATAAGAGGATATTTTGTGTTTTCCTTTCATAAATAGAACTTACAGCTTTCAATTTCTCAAATTGGTTAGAGAAAAAGAATCATTCAATTGAAACTAGTAAAGAAAGTGTATTGAAACATACCTAGAATTTRAATTGACATCAGTGATGTCTAAGAAAGACAAKTGAGGTTAGCGCCTCTAAACTCTGTAGCTAAACCTTGTATGTCACATGCAAGATATGAAGAAACCAAGAAACTAAGTAAACTATGYTGGCAAAGATGTGTTCTAACACTAATAAAATAGATTCTTCAACTAGCAGCAAACTCACAAACAACCAATTATCATCTCACAGAGACATGATTGAGTTTGATGAGGCTAAGACTCTTGATGATACAATAATAAAGGGTAAGTATTGTTATGAGAAAAGCAAGAACAAACAAGGATTCAGCAAGATGTGGAAGGAAAAGAAAAGGGAAAAGTTTGAGTAGAGGAAGAAAGGATTTAAGCCTTCGCAATTTAAGAATCAATCAAGAAGTTGTAAACCAAACCATCCAACATGAAGCATCTTTTAGTATAATTTTCCATCTCAAAATGGAAACAAACCAACATAGTTGGTGGCAAGAAAGACAAGGGAGCCTAGGAAAGGGTCTCTCAAGTGTTGGGGATGTGAACAAGAGCATATGCTCAAGGACTGTCCTCATAGGTAGGAAACTAAGAAGACTACATATACTATACAAGAATTTGCAACCGTGAATGACGTAGCAAAGACTATTCCAAAAATATATGCTATATTAGAGGATCGATGGGTAGACCACCATGTAGCAGTGGTGGAAGTTTATAGTAAGATTTCTAGGAAAGTTATTTCTATTCTAATTTATCTTGGATCTAGTCATAGCTACATTGCACCTAATATTGTTGATACATGTATCCTTCAAAAAATAAAACACAAGAAGTCTTGGTTAGTTCAGTTGGCTACAAGGGTAAAGAGAAAGGTTAGTGAATTGATAGAAGATTTCCCGATGGAAATGAACAGACTTCTCACAAGGATGAATTTGAATATTTTACCTTTGGGTTCATATGATGCCTTAATTGGCATGGATTGGCTAACAACACATAAAGTAAATTTGGACTGCTACAATAAGACCTTAGAAAAATTTTAGATTTATTGTTGAAAAGGAGTGCCAGAAAAGGTTGCCAGTTATATGCAGTTCATGTATTGGAATCAACAGAAAACATAGAGTCAAATATTAAAGACTATCCAAGACTCCAATAATTTAAGGATGTCTTTCCAAAAGAGATACCAGGTCTAACTCCTAAAAGGGATATTGATTTCTCAATCGATCTAATGTCTGGTTCTGCACCTATATCAAGAACTCTGTACAAAATGAGTACACCTAAACCAATGGAACTAAATATGCAAATACAAAATTTGTTAGACAAAGGGTACATCAGACCAATTGTATATCCCTTGGGAGCACCTGTATTTTTTTTGAAGAATAAATATGGTACTCTTAGACTATGCATTGAACACAAGCAATTGAACAAAGTGACAATGAAAAACAAGTACCCTTTGCCCCGAATTGATGATTTGTTCGATCAAGTACAAGGAGCAAAATTGTTTTCAAATATTGACTTGAGATCAGGGTATCATCAAGTTAGAATAAAGATGAGGTTATCCATAAGAAAACTTTTAGAACAAGGTATGTTCATTATGAGTTCACGGTAGTACCTTTTGGACTTACTAATGCACCGACTACCTTCATGTGTCTCATGAACAATATTTTCAATAAGTATCTGGATACTATTGTATTGGTATTTATTGATGACATCCTTATCTACTCTAAATCAAAATAAGAACATGAGGAGCATCTCAGGTTCATGTTTCGGACACTAAGAGAACATCAATTGTATGCCAAGTTCAGTAAATGTGATTTCTATCAAAGGAAAATATAGTATTTGGGACACATCATATCAGAACAAGGAATATCAGTTGATCTAAAAAATACCAAGGCCATTATGAACTGGCCCACTCCAAAGAATGTGACAGATATAAGGTCATGTATGGGACTGGTAGGATACTACAGAAAATTCATAGAGGGGTTTTCAAAAATTGGCCATCGAATAACCTATTTGTAAAAGAAAGGAGTAAATTTTGTGTGGTCTACTAAATGTGAATAAATATTTCAACTGTTGAAGCATCTTCTAACCAATGCACTGGTACTAAAGATTGATGCCCCAACCAAAGAATTCATAGTGTGTACAGATGTGTGTAAAGAAGGGTTGGGTGGAGTTCTTATGCAATATAATCACATGGTAAGTTATGAATCCAGGAAATTGAAGGAGCGTGAAAGGAACTATGTTACCCAT
>ML779055.1:449799-474002 GCA_009831015.1 Picea engelmannii | reverse complement strand
CAATAATCAACCACACATAAACACAATACACCAATATTTTATGTGGAAACCCAATGCAGGAGAAAACCACGAAATTCTTGTCTTATATTGTTAAAAGAAGTACATTTGTAGGAAGCACCAACTTCCTTCTTTTCCAGCTACAACGGGAAGGAGGCTACAACCCCTAGTTTCTCAGGCTCCAACCTAAAGGAAGCTACAACTTCATGATTCTATGGCTCCAACCAAAAGGAGGCTACAAATCCCTATGTTCTCCAGCTACAACCGGAAGGTGGCTACAATTAATTGTCCTTGCCCCGTCTAACCACCCTGAAATATAAGTGCCAAATAACTAATACTGCCACTGTCAATTTGTCCCTGTAAGACATGTCACTGTAAAACTTGTACCAACAACCTGTCACAACCTGTAACAATAACCTTTCACAATAATCTCCTCAACCAATCAGATATGATCACATAGATCTCATACCCATTCTCACAAGTGTATAAATAAAACCCTATACAACTATGTCTCTCTAATCATGTGCCATGCATATACAAACAATCATAAACCAAGTGTAATGAACCCTCACATCAACCAAACATCAAACCCTCATTTCTATGCAACCCCAGTCTGTACCAATAACTTCAGCAACACACCTCAACCAAAAACCCTCAAACATGTACCAAGGGATACAAGATATACCTCAACAGTATGCCCATTAATGTACTACAAACAACAAATAAACTAACAGTGTACTTTTGTATATTTGTCACATACAATATGTACCATGCAGCCAATAGTCCCTATAGGGAAAATTGTCAATCTCCCTTGACCATACCCTACAAAATCACCAACATCCAACTACAAACAAGCATATAACATACCTTTAGGTCCTGTAGATATATATGTTGTATCCGAACACTACCACACTTACTGCAGCTTCTGCAACCATATTCACTCCTCAATCTTCAGATCTGGTAGTGCCTTGCATGATGAAGCCGAGTGTCGAGCAGGGCCTCGCATGACAAGCTATAGGCAACCTGTGGGGATGCCTCATGGGACATTTAAAGTCTGACCTATGGGGATGACCCTATTTAGGGTTTTTCACAACTTTCTCGCTCTCTTCTGCAACTGAAAAACTTTGTTGTCACTCTTCCTTCTCTACCTCAGACTTGCACAACTTCAGATGTATCAATGAGTAACTGCAATAAACATTTCACAATATAGATATTAAATGTGCTCAATAGGTGCTAATGTGAGTCTCTTTATCTCTTATTATACTCTCCAAGTTCCTTCCTTTAGGGATCATCTTCTAACTATTTTACACAACTTCCCTCTTTTAGGGATAACCCACTTTTTTTTTGCAACTACTTTACCCATAATTAATAAACTCACCACTTCTTGTTGCAACTAATTTATTTTTAATTATTTTCTTATTTCAACAAATTTACCCATAATTAACTTCTAGTTGCAACTACTTTGACTAGTAAACTTCTTGATGACTTTCTAGGGGCTTCTAGAATAATTGACTTCTTTGTTGGCCTTCTAGGGGCTTCTAGAATGTTCATGAGGGCCCTCCAACTTCACTAAGCCATATCTCCTCAACCGTGAGGAACTACATGACGCACCACATATCATTGGAAATGGCATGATGTGTGTTGTCCATTTATGATAGTCTTACATGCAAATTCACTAATATTCATGTCTTTATTCCTCATCCAAACTTGGGTTCCTTAACCACACCTTTGGGGCTACCAAAATTTGCTACCAGACTTGATTCAAGGGTTGAAATCAATTAAAACCAACCCAATCTATCAAAAATCCCCCCCTTTGACATTGATGACAACACTCTGCACTATGTTGCAACACCAA
This sequence comes from Picea engelmannii, assembly GCA_009831015.1. Taxonomy (NCBI): domain Eukaryota; kingdom Viridiplantae; phylum Streptophyta; class Pinopsida; order Pinales; family Pinaceae; genus Picea; species Picea engelmannii. Next base: position 472,150 of record ML779055.1, on the reverse strand, counting down.
TGGCATATAAATACTTTTTCTCATGCTCCCCTTGTGACCATCGTTCCCCTGGAATCATGCCTCTGATTAATATCTCCCCCTTTGACATCAATGGTAAAGGGTATCTTCCCTTTGGGGATGCTCCCCCTGCCTAAACTGTCCTTTTTCTCCTCACTGGTGCTTCCTTGTGTAAATCTATGACATATATGAAAAACATTCAAAATTCATTGTGGGACATAAGCTATTCCAAGTTTCTATCGAAGATACTCAAAGGTTTCCCTTGGAAGCGATTTGGTGAAGATATATGTGATATGTTATTTTGTCCCAACATACTCGACCCCGATGTTATTCTCTTCAACCTGCTCCCATAGAAAGTGAAACTTGATCAGAATGTCTTTCATCTTGGAGTGCATCACTAGATTCTTTGAAATACTCATGACACTAGTGTTATCACTAAGTATCAGAATGGGCTCATCATATTCAACATGTATATCCTTTAAGGTTTGTTTCATCCATAGTGCTTGGGTAAAACATGTTTCTGATGCAATATACTTTGCTTCTATTGTAGATAAAGATATTTAATATTGTTTATTTCTTAACCAGGATACCATACACTCACCCAAGTAGAAAGTTGCTCCACTTGCATTTCTTATATCATCAATGCTACATGTCCAATCTACATCTGTGTAGGAAATAAGAGATAGATTATTCCATTTTGGATACCATAATCCAAATTATTCTATACCTTTTAGATATTTGAATATCCTCTTCACTGCTATAACATGTGATTCCTTTGGTGTTGCTTGAAACCTTGCAACCTGTCCAACCGACTGCATCATATCCGGTCTAGAATATGTCACATAGAGTAAATTGCCAATCATTGATCTGTACTTTCTCTTGTCTGCATCCTTTGAATCATCATCCTTACTTACTTAACTTGCAATTGGTCTGCATAGGAGTACTAATTGGTTTACAATCTTCCATTCCAAACCTTTTTAGCATTTCTCTGATATACTTAGTATGAGAGATGAAGATACATGAGTTGCTCTGACATATCTGTAGTCCCAAAAATAAGGAAAAATCTCCAAGAAATGACATCTCAAACTCATTTTGCATGTCTTTGGAAAATTTCTGACTCATCCTGTCATCATCACTTCCAAAAATAATATCATCAACATAAACTTCAATTAACAAGATACTATCTTGATTTACCTTTATGTAGAGATTGTTGTATGCATTTCCTTTCTTGAACCCTTGTTGTTGTAAGTATTTGTCCAATCTTGAATACCATGATCTAGGGGCTTGTTTGAGACCATATAGGGCCTTCTTCAACTTGCAAAAAAAATATTCCTTCTCTGACAACTGAAATCCTTCAGACTGCTTGATTTAGACTTCTTCCTCAAGATCTTCATTTAGGAATGTTGATTTCACATCCATCTGGTACACTTTAATATTCTTAGAATATGCATAAGCTAGGATCAGTATGATTGCTTCTATTATGGAAACTAGGGAAAATGTCTCTTCAAAATCTATACCTTCAACTTGAGTGTATCATTTACATACCAACATTGCTTTGTTCCAGGTAACATGTCCATCCTCGTTCAATTTATTTCTGAAGAACCACTTTGTGCCAATCACATTCTTGTTCTTTGACCTTGGAACCAGTTCCCAAGTGTCATTATTTTCTATCTGATCTAACTCTTCATCCATATCTTTGAACTAAAATTCATCCTTATTGGCTTCTTCAAAACTTCTTGGCTCAAATGTGGATAACAGTGCTAGGTGTTGTTGTTCTGGTGAATGTATTTTTCTTCTAGTTTCACCTCCTGCATCTTTATTTCCAATGATTTGTTCTGATGGATGATTATTCTGCACTTGTCTTCTAGGTGTCTTTGGAGGTACCTAAATATCTTGTTTCTCTTTCTCTTCTCATGACTTCTCTTCTTCTTCCTCTTATGCGTCTTCTTTCTTTAAGTATTCTTCGTGATTCTGTTCAACTGAATATTTGATTTCTTCTTTTATCTTTCGTCCATTTCTCTCATCGATCATCACATTGATGCTTTCCACTATTCTATTGAGTCTTACATTGAATCATTTGTATGCATTCCTTTTGCTTGATTACCCCACCAGTATGCCTTTATCAACTCGAGAATCATATTTTTTCAATCTTGTCATCTTCCCTTTTGATGTAACATTTACTTCCAAATACTATGAAGTGCTTCACATTCATTGGTCTTCCTTTCCACAACTCATATGGAGTCTTATCACTATTATTTATGACCATTCCTATGTTTTGAATGTGAACTATTGTATGCACTGATTTTACCCAAAAGACGTGTGTCAACTTGGAATCCATTAACATGGTTCTGGCCATTTCATGTATTGCTTTGTTCTTCCTTTCGACCACTTTATTTTGCCGTGTCTTGGCTACTGAGAAATGCCTCTTTATCCCATGCTCACTACAAAATTCCATGAACTCTTTCGATGTAAACTCTCCTCCATTGTCTAATCTTAAACACTTAATTTTCAACTTTGTCTTAATTTCAACCATCTCTTTATATGTCTTGAAGTTCTCAAATGCCTCTGAATTCTTCTTGAGAAAGTTGACTATAGTCATTCTTATGTAGTCATCAACCAGTAGCATGAAGTATTATTCACCTTTCAATCCATGTGTTCTTGTCGGTTTGACTAGATCGGTATATACAATCTCTAGTGGCTTTATTTTGGAGTATTCCTTTGACTTGAACTTTGTCTTGGTTTGTTTTCCCTGTAGAAAATACTTGCATAGAATGTTTGTTGGCTTTGAGATCTCAGGAATTTCTCTCGTTGCTTCCCTTTTGTTGACCTTGACAATATTATTGAAATTTATGTGACCCATTGTTTTGTTCCAGAGCCAACATTCATCTTCCTTTCCTAAGCAACATTTTTCTTTTCCATTTTCATTTAGTACATATGTGCTGCTTTGAGTTATTACAGTTCCAGCCAACAATTTGTCTAACCCTGCTTTTCTTATTTCACATATCTGTGAATTAAACACAAGCTTGTGTCCTTGGTCACACATTTGACTTACACTTAGTAGATTGTGTTTCATGTGTTCGACTAGTAGAACATTTTTTTCTTTGGCATCCTTGCTTCCAAGATTAATTGTCCCTTTTCCTATAATTTTGGCTGAGTTGTCATTCCCAAATGAAACTGGTCCATCTCTTTCCTTCTTCAATGTTAGAAATCTTTCCATATCACCTATCATATGATTTGAACATCCACTGTCAACATACCATCCACATTTTTTGTGTTTAGCTTGTAGATCAAGTGTGCATTCTTCAGTGTTGAATTGATCATGCTTCGTTATCCATATCCTTTGTCGTTCTTGTCAGTGATTGTTGATATTATGTTGTGATTCTATAGTAGGAACAATCAATCTACAATTTTTTTCCATTTGTCCAAAGTTGTTACAGTTGTAGAATTCTACTTTAGTGCTCAGAGATTCAAATTTGTTGTAGCTTCTTCTCTATGCTTCATGAGATCTTCTTGAATAACCATTTCTTGTGTAGAATCCATAGTTATTTATGTTCTAATTGTTGTTGGCTCTACAATTCACAGCTTTATGCCCAAAATTATTACATGAATAGCATAAACCAAGAAAAATAGTTTGATACATGAGGGTGGAAGATCTTATGAATGGTGCTACTCTTCTAAATCCTTCTTCTTCTCTGGGTTTCTCCATTGTTTATTGTTGTTGATTCTGAAATATGTACCTTCTGGGTGGTGCAATGTATCTGTAATCCTCTTCTTGGTTCATCTTGCCTTCTTCCTTCTAGGAAGATCCTCTGACTCTTTCTGCATAGCTTATTTGTTATGTTGTCTTGGATATTGAGCCTTTCTCTGTCTAGTTATATCCTAGTCTATATTTTCCATGGTATGGCCTTTGACTGCTAATGATCTCATTCAATAATTTGGTGTTTTTCTGCTGCATGTCATTCTTGTGAAGATATTTCCTTAGAGTGATTATTTATGCTTCCAATCCTTCGATCATCTTGTCCTTTTCATCTAACTAACCTATGAGTTCCTCTTTGATTCTTTTGTCTTCTTCTACTTGGATTTTTAAATTCACGATCATCTGCTCAACTTCCTCAGAATTGGAGTTCTAATATCCCTCTTTTTCTTTTAGTTTTTCCTTGAGTCACTTGATTTTATTTCTTTCAATCCTTATCTCTTCTAATGCATTGATTAATTCTTCTCTGAGATCGACTTCTCCTTCTTCCTCAAAATCTTATTCATAATATTCTACTTCCATGAAGAGTACTCTTTATGAATTGCCATCATTGTCTTCTTCCTCATCTAATGATGAATTGTCTTCCTTGGTGCAGAGACTTTTCTTGAAATTTTTCTTTTGTTTCTTTTATTATTTTTCTTTTTCTTTTTCTTGTTATGGTCTTCTTCTTCATCACTTTCCTTGTTCTTATTAGGACATTTAGAATCAAAATGACCAACACCATCACAATTAAAACATTTCAATGGAATCACACCTTTATATTTGTCGGTTCCTCTTTTCAATTTTCTGACGAAGTTTTCCATTTCTTCATTGTCTTTTGAATCATCGTTGCAGCTACAATTTGAATTTGACTTTTTCTTTCTCTTCTTGGATGCTTTGAATGTTGCTTCCTTTGTGACTAGGTTCTCCTGTTCTATTCTCATTTCATAGGCGGTGAGTATCCCATGTAGCTCATCCATGCTTAAGGTGTCCATATCTATTCGTTCTTCTAAAGTTGAAATCTTTGGATCAAATCCCATAGGCAGAGACCTTAGTACCTTTTAAACAATGATTGGTTCCTTCATCTCTTCTCCTAGACCTTTAATAGTATTCTCTACTTCATCAACTCGTAGAAAGTAGGCTGCAATGTCTTCGTCGTCCTTCATTTTCAATTGTTCGAACTTATCTCTAAAGGTTTGGAGTGCAACTCCCTTGACTTTAGCATCTCCTTCATAAATCTCTTGAAGCTTATCATAGAGATATTTTGCAGAATCACAATGCATAACTTTAACAAATACGAAATTAGAAAGACTATTCAAAATAGTACCTTTAGCCTTTGAATTGTTTTCTTCAAGTTTCTTTCCATCCTTGTCTGTTGGGGGAGTCGTTGGTGCTTTGTATCCATCTACTACTACCTTCCATACATCAAATCCTTGTGCCTGTAAAAAATTCATCCTTATACTCCAAAATCCATAATTATTACCGTCAAACATGGGTGTTCCAATCTTGGCATATTCTATGATCTCCTTCTGGTGGTTAGACTGCTTTTTGAAGGACCTTCTCTGATATCAATTGTTCAAATACTGAGGGGGGGGGGGTGAATCAATATTAGTACTTTTAATCATTTTTAACCACAATGTGTATTGTTTACTTTCTTACCAGATTACCAATAACATTCAGTATGAGCAGTGTACATAAGCAGTGAACAATAAGAAACCACACATAAACACAGTACACAAAACTTTTACATGGACACCCAATGTGGGAGAAAACCACATAATTCTTTTCTGATATTGTCAAAAGAAGTACAATCATAGGAATCACACACCTCCTTGTTTTCCAGCTACAACTGGAAGGAGGCTACAACCCCCTGGTTTATTAGGATCCAACCTGAAGGAAGCTACAAATCCCTCATTCTCTGGCTCCAACTAGAAGGAGGATACAACCCCCTATGTTCTTGGGCTACAATCGGAAGGTGGACACAACCACCTATCCTTGCCCCATCCAACCACCCTGAAATATAAGTGCCAAATAAATGATACTGCCATTGTCACTCTGTCACTATCAAACTATCCCTATAAGACCTATCACTATAAAACCTATACCAACAACCTATCACAATAATCTCCTCAACCAATCAGATATGATCACATAAATCTCATACCCATTGTCACAAGTGTATATCTCAAACCATGTATAAATATGTCTCTCTCATCATGTGCCATACACATACAAACAATCATAAACCAAGTGTAATGAACCCTCACATCAACCAAACATCAAACCATCACTGTTATGCAGCCCCAATCTGTACCAATAACTTGAGAAACACACCTTAACCAAAAACCCTCAAACATGTACCAAGGGATACAATATATACCTCAACAGTATGCCCAATAATGTATGCCAACTACAAACAACAAATATACCAGCAATATACCTTTGTATATTTGTCACATACAATATGTACCATATAGCCAATAGTCCCTCCAGGGAAAATGCTCAATCTCCCATGACCATATCCCACAAAATCAGCAACATCCAACTACAAACAAGCATATAACATACCTTTAGATCCTGTAGATAGATCTGATGTTCCAGAACACTGTCACACTTACTGTAGCCCCTCCACAACTTCTGCAACCAGATTCAATCCTCAATCTTCAGATCTGGTAGTGCCTTGTGTGACGAAGGAGGGTGTTGAGCCAGGCCTCGCGTGACAGGATATAGGTAACCCGCGGGGATGCCTCGTGGGACGTTTACTATCTGACACGCGGGGATGAACCTAATTAGGGTTTTTCACAACTTTCTTGCTCTCTTCTGCAACTGTAAAACTTTGTCATCACTCTTCCTTCGCTACTTCAGACTTGCACAACTTCAGATGTATCAATAAGTACCTGCAATAAATCTTTCACAAGATAGATATTCAATGTGCTCAATAGGTTCTAATGGGAGTATATTGCTCTCTTATTTACACTCTCCTAGTGCCTTCCTTTAGGGGTCATCTTCTAGATGTTTAACCCAAATTCCCTCTTTTAGGGATAACCCACTTTCTTGTTGCAACTACTTTACCTATAATTAGTAAACTTGCCACTTCTTGTTGCAACTAATTTATTTTTAATTATTTTATTATTTCAACAACTTTACCCATAATTAACTCTTAGTTGCAACCACTTTGACCAGTAAACTTCTTGATGACTTTCTAGGAGCTTCTAGAATAATTTACTTCTTTGTTTGCCTTCTAGGGGCTTCTAGAATGTTCATGAGGGTCCTCCAACTTCTATAACCCATATCTCCTCAACCGTGAGGAATTACGTGATGTACCACATATCACCGAAAATGGAATGACATGTATTATCCATCTATTATAGTCTAACCTTCAAATTCACTGATATTCATGTCTTTATTCCTCATCCAAAATTGGGTTCCTTAACCACACCTCTAGGGCTACCGGAATTTGCTATCGGACTTGCTTCAAGGGTTGACATCAATGAAAACCAACATAATCTATCAACAGGATGAAATGCACAAGAAACCTTACTCGTGACATACGAGTTACCGAAAAATGATTACTGCAGTAAGAAAATAATATTTTGGCTTGAAATGAAAAATGAAATTGTTGATTGTATTGCAAGATTCTTGGAATGTCAATAGGTTAAATAAGAACACGTACATCCAGCAGGCTTGTTGCAACCTTTACCCATTCTTGAATAGAAATGGGAAGTGATCATCATGGAATTTAACATAGGATTTCCAAATATAGTGAAACAACATGATGTCATTATGGTTGTAGTGGATAAATTGAGCAAGGATGCTCACTTCATCCCTAAAAATTCCACCTTTAAAACAATCAATGTTGTAGATATTTTCGTGAAAGAAATATTCAAATTGTATAGAATACCTACCACAATCATATCTGATAGAGATTCAAAGTTTACATAAAGGTTTTCGAAAGGACTATTCGAAGGCTTGGGTACAAAGTTAAATTTGAGCACTGCCTATCATCCACAATCATATGTGAAAACGGAGAAGACAAACCAAATACAGGAAGACATGATTTGCATGTGCGTCATGAATATACCAAGTAAATGGGAGGAGAACCTACATTGGGTTGAGTTTTTCTATAATAATGGTTACCAAGCATATTTAAAAATGATCCCTTTTGAAGCACTATATGGAAGAAGGTGTAATACACCTATAAGCTGGGACAACCCAATGAATAGAATTACACTTGGACCCGAAATGTTGAAATACATGCAACAAAAAGTTATCAAGATCAAACAAAACTTGAAGATAACCCAAGACAGACAAAGGATTTACACAGACAAAAACCAGATGCACAAAGAAGTCAAAGTTGGTGAAAATGTGTATCTTAAAATGAAACTGCAAAAGAGTTTATTGAAGCTTGGAGCCTATGCCAAACTTGCACCTAGACATTGTGGACCAGTAGCTTATAAACTTGTTTTGCCTACAAATATTAAAGTACATAATGTTGTTTGTAACATCCCGCTCTTGCGCACACTGCGCGAACTTATTCTCTGAGGACACTTGCTTGCAAGTGATCTAGATTATTATACTATTGGCCATTGATTATGATTATGAGGCATTATGGATGTGATTATAAGTTATTTGTTGTATTGATTTAGACATGTGCTATTGGCTCGGTTCTCCTGAGTGTGCAGGATTTTGGACCTTGAGGATGCAGAGGTATCGATGAAACCCTTGGACTCTGGATCGAGTCAGGGAGTGGACTATTGGGTTTTATTGTTGTATATATGACATATGTGAATCTGATTAGATGTTATGATTATGGATCTCATTTCTGACATGATCCATTGATGATGCAGGTTGACGATAGCTTTTCGACCGGACTCACATGTAGAGTAGAGGGGTCACGCACGACTACCATAGACGTTGAGGGAGAGGTGTGGACAGCAGCCCTGCCACAGCCTACTAGCACTCACATCGTGGCTTGAATTGGAGGTTAACAACTACCTAGTTCAACAAGACCCACGATGTCGTGAGGGCAGAATGCGACAGTCGCTCACGATAATTCTAAGGGGTGCACAATAAGGTAGGGGCTTTATTCCTTAGAGTCCCTTAGTCTCCATCAAGATCACCTGGCGGAGTATTGACTCCAGGGGTTTTTTGTGTCTACCAAGTCGGTCAAGAGGCGAGTGGAACCCTTGAAGCACGTAGTGCGTCCTGAAGGGCACATCGCCAAAGAAAAACGGAAACAGACGAGTGGCACCCTTGGAGCACGTAGTGCGTCCTGAAGGGAACGTCGTGCAAGAAAAATGGAAAGAGGTGAGTGGCACCCTTGGAGCACGTAGTGCGTTCTGAAGGGCACGTCGTGCAAGGGAAACAAAATGAGGTGAGTGGCACCCTTGGAGCACCTAGTGTGTCCTGAAGGGCACRTCATGTTGTTAATTAATAAGAGAATAAACCTATATGGCCTTAGAACGAATAACGTGATAAGAAAGATTTWWAAAAAAAATCCCTAATAAAATGTCGCCCAGCCTTGAAAATTAAAATCTAGGTATAAAGTAATACWTGTGGTAAAAAAATAAAAATAATAATAATCATCATTAAACACGTGATGAAAAGGGGGTAAGAAACTTGATTAAATTATTAAAATCAAATTATTGAGAGATTTAAAATTTTAAAAGGGAAATGATTGTTTTGTTACACATGCTAATTAAAATTTATTAATTAAAAAGAAAAAGGGGAAAAAGATAATTTTCTACACTTACTAATTTGAGTTTAGATAAAAAGGGAAAGAGGGAAATTTAAAAGAATTAGGAAACTAAGGGAAAAAGGGGGAAACATAAAGAAAAAGGGAAACATAAGAAAAAAGCAGAATGACCAACTTAGCAAGGAAACTTGCCTTTAAGAACTTTCTAAATTGAACTCAACTAGTAAATTAGTAAGGGGGGAAGTCATTAAATTGTATAAGGGAATATGGGGACACCTGGGAGCRATTCTAGGAATGCTTTTAGGTGGGTGAGGGAAATAGGAGTAATTAAATAATTAATGAAATTAATCTCTGGTGCAACGAAGGGGATGGGTGACACATGYACGGGGAGAATTTTYCTGAATTAAATTATTGAACAATAAATTAAATGGGAATTTGGGAAAGAAGTGACTTAGAAATTCTATATAAAGGAAGGAGGAGGAGAAGGATGGATCTCCTCTGTTATGAGTAACGTTACACTGCAGAATTTTAGACTTGACTGACTTAGCTTGTAGGAGTTGGGATACCCAGCTCGGTGAGGAGTGGTAGCTCGACCTTGCGAGGCGAGTTGAGAGTTAGTTGTTCTCTGGTTTAGTGTGTGTGGCCCCTTTACGGCTCGGGGAGCTAAGGGGGAGAAGAGTACCCCTAGCATTGTTTGGGAGGTACTAGTGAAGTCCCATCGGTCGGCAAGCGGGAGCTGCATGGAGCGCACGAGACAACGACTCGGAGTTGTCACCTTGGGCTACGGTACGCTTGCTTTTATTCTGCATGGTAGATTATTATGATGTTACGCTTTCATTTATGTACTTTTAACTGTGTAAAGAAGGTGTTTGACTTAGCATTTTAATTGAGAACTTAATTTCCCCATAGCCTTAACCTCGTTGCTTGACTTGAATCCCTTGGCATTCGATCCCTGAATATTGTGACTATCCTATTGGTTTTATTGATTTGTTGTGAAGAGTTGTGATTTTTACTTCGTCCTCATCCCTAGTTTGTTAGTCCTCGCTTGAGCATTCGTCCAGGAATCGAAGCGACAGTCGTCACTTTGGTGCACAACGCCCTATAGATTATAATGCCCTACTTTTCTATGAGTGGATGGTGAGTTGAGTTTGTTTTGCCCAGTTGTCTACCCATGTTGATTGTTCCTAGTCGATTGATTTTCTTGCTCCTTGTTGCAACTAATTACCTCTGCGATTGTTTTCCTTTCCGCAATGAACCGCTTATGGTCCTCTACGTTGATCCCTGTGTTTGATGCATTTCATGGCGAAGTAACTTTGTGTTTATATTACCACTCCTGGAAATTTAATTCTGCATTTTTAATGGATAATCTCTGTGTTTAATGAGATTATTCTATTCATTTTTAATGAATTATTCCTCTGCGTTTTTAAAGGATGATCTCTGTGTTTAATGAGATGATCCTATTCATTTTTAATGAATTATTCCTCTGCATTTTTAATGGATGGTCTCTACATTTAATGAGACTATCCTATTTTTTTTTAATGAATTATTCCTCTGCGTTTTTAATGAATGATCTCTGTGTTTTAATGAGTTGATCATGTTCACTTTTGTCATGAATTGATCCTTGCGTTTTTCCTCTACCTTTCCTCAATGATCAACTCGGCGTATCTTGGAATGATTAACTCTGTGATTCTCATTTTTTTTGTGACAGCTTCTGTTCCTCGATTTTATTGGCATCAAGCCCAGCCTTACTCCATGATTCACCCAACATTTGATTTGTAGACTCTCTGTGAATTTATTTATCAGAGAACGCTTTAGTGTCCAGAGAATCCATTTAATACATTAAACCTTATGTTTGGAAGAAAAACTTAAGAATTATTGATAGCCAATTAATGAGACAGCGATTTGTATTAATTAATTCCCTTAATTAGACAGGAATGGTGTCATTAATCCCGGTTAATTATTATATTTGTTTTTCCCTCCGACAACGATATGTTAAAGGACAGTGATGCATTGTGATGATAGAACACAACGTTAGGTAATTGAAAGATATTACAGATAATGATGAACAACATTTGAATAAGAGACAGTGAATTGGTATTTTTAGACAGTGATTGTTGAAAATACTTACTCAACAACTTGTAATTTTCAGACAGCGAATCCTAGGGATACGATAACTATTATTTTTTTGACCACAGTATGACTGTTGGCGGCTAAATTTTGGGGACATCAAAACCTAAATGTGTGACAGCGAATAAATCTTTGATGGTAAAATTATTGACAGCAAATTCTATGTCTAATGGCGATTTAAACTTATAAACAAGCGATATTAGACAGTGATCAAAGATGTTGTGAATATGCCCCTTTACTTAGGCGTCCAATACTCGTTGTGTATGACAGTGATTTAACAAATTGACTGCTTGTTAAAATATAGTGGTTGCCTTTGTTTTACACTGCGGAATTACCCAGTTGACACGACAACTTCCCCGACTTCACCCTGCTTTTATCAGATTGCTTGAATAGCATTCGATTGAATGGCAGTTGGTTGAATGGCATTGAGATGCGATACGATTGTGTTGACAGTAAATAGTAACCGATGGGATTATTATTGTAGGACAGCAATTTGTTTTTAAACAACAAATTTTTATAAACCACAATTGATAGACAGCCAATCGTTGAGGACAACGATTTTCTATATATATTATGCAGAAAGCGATTTGAGTTTCCTTGTTAAATTACGGTGAATCTCTAGGCAACAGGTTTATCTTAGGTATGATTGTTATTTTAGTAATTGTCCCTGCATGACAGCGTACTGATATGTGACAGTCTGTTTATTTATGTGACAGTGTATTACATGGTGTTGACAGCTATTTATCACCTCCCAAGTTACATCTGTCGCATTCTTATTGAATTTTGGTTAAATAGATTATAATTAGAAACATTGGTTAGCTTTAATCCTCATATTTTATACCTATTGATTGAGGGTTAAAACAACCTACCTTTTTCACACGATTAGAAAGTAAGTACTTACATAAATAAACTTATAGTAGCAAGTTGTGCAAAAATATTGGAATTAATGACACTTGGATGTAATTTATTATTATTGTTTACCTAACTTAAAACGTTAGCTATAAATTGATAAGTTGACATTTGGATATGATCCATGCTAAAGATGGAATTATTACTATAGTACATTTAAAATTTTAAAAGGTTAGTTAGGCCAATTCAGTATTTATATGGTTGTTACCTTTATTAATGAAAAGTATTGGTGGCATCTATAATGTACAGCCTTATAAACGATTTATTCTTTATGTGAATAATTTTGTGTTCAGTTGCTCGAAAACTAATTTTTGGGCATACAGTTCCAGTTTTAAATGATAGCAATTACTTAAGATAGAGATCTAGTTCAATTTTATTTAGCGATTTAAGACAGCGAGTTCTGATAATTTCAGTTATGCAAGATAGTGACTTCAGTTCTAAAGGAGGGCGATTTATACTTGTCTAATTTTGGGGTTGGGATATGGCTGCAACGATCCTTGTTTTAATAATAACCATTTAAATGGTCCAGTTATGTTGTTGTGCCATGAGGGTTGTCACGCCCATTGTCTGATGACGACATGATTTCGGTTGAGGGGATCATCGCGCGCCCTGACGGACAGAGGCGAATGATAACCTGGTCGGAGTATGTGCTACCCGTGATGGGCATTTGTCCATTGTAGTTGTTGTTGGTTCTTGGGATGTAATGCCTTCATGTGTTTGGTTGAGCGCCATAGAGGATATAGTTATTGGCAATCGATGTCGTTGTTTTGGGATGGTGGATGATGTCCTTTAGCTGGTAGGCATTGTCGTGTTTGTGTCTGGCATGTAGGTGTTCCATCTGTTGATTTACGCATGTCTCGCCTAGTTTCTCTGGTGCTAGTGCATGGAGTTGTATTTGTTTGTTGCCTGATCTATGTGCATGTGTTCATATTCAGATTGAGTGGTTCAACCGTTGTCATCGTTGCCTTCTTGCCTAAAAACACAAAAACAAAATGCTTTTCGCTTCTCTTGCAATCATAACGATTCGAGGTCGTTACATTGTTCATGTATCTTTGCTTAAAAAACATGTACATAATTCTAATCATGTTATTTATTGGAATGTTATCCAGGTAGAACCAGAGGTAGAGTTCTAGCCAGATCCCTTGTACATACTATATAGGAAAGTCACAATGCTCTGCAATTGAGCTATCGCTCAGGTAAAAGTGCAATGGAAGCACTTTGGAATGAGGCCACTTGGGAGATGGAGGATGCCATGAGAGAGGCATATCCATCCATGTTTTCACAATAGGAATTGATGCAATAAATAACACCGAGGACAATTTTATTCCAAGGGGGAGGGGATGTAATACCCCAAATTTTATTCTTGGAATTTTTGTAATTAAATACTTAAATATTTCTCCTGGATGCTTTATAACTATGCCACATTGACACCATACCATGGTGTTGTGAATATTGTACATCTTTTTTTTTCAGTTAACAAAGAATAACAAGACCAAGATCAGCTAAGCTTGAGCGCCTATAGGGGATATGATACCACAAGAGGGGAAAGGTGAGGGGGGCTAAGGGGATTTTGTGCCCAAATAATCTACCCTATGCTATCTTGAATTCTCACCAAATTTCAATTTTTAATTTCAAAACAAAAAAATGACTTAAGAGGAGTGGAGGAAACCAACTCCTCAATCTAAGCGACAACTCCTAAATTTTAGCAAATTGTCTCCCCTACATTCTTGGGACTAGGAGAAGTGGAGTTGGAACTCTCTATCCATTAGGCATGAGAAAAATACGAATGGGAAGAAGGAGGCTATTAGAAAAAGTGATAGAGAAGAGTTTGGAGAGGTTAGACAAGAGATAAAGAGAGCCAAACCCATCATAGATAAACCAACCATGAATAGAAGTCGATAGCCTCGCGAAGAAGCCAACAAAACATGGAATACTCCGTTGAAAATTCGGACATAGTTTGGACCTTATATGCACACATTGAATAGCACGAGAATGATTAATTTATGAGGTATTGAACAACATAAAAGGAAACACTCATTGTGTTGTGTGGGGCAAGTATGTGGGTACCATAGGAATGATCTGTCATCAAGAAAAACTGTAGAGGAAAACATTGATTAGAGCCCAAAATTCTTAGTTAACTATCCTTGCTTTGATCTAGTGGTATCATAGCTCGGCTAGGGAGTGGGGTCCGTTGTATATTTTCCTATGACGGGGTGGAAACAACTCACTCAGTTGGTTTTCGATCTACAATTTGAACCGATAATTTAAAACTATTCTCTGGTTGAAAATTTTTGTTGTTAAAATTTTGTTCTAGTTGCAAAAATAATTGTATTAGCAAAATTGTAGGAATATTGTGTTTTACTTTGTCAAAGTTTATCTCTGCTCTGTGTAACTATGAAAGGATAGAAAATTATGTCACAGTTACCACTGCCTGTGTATCTAAATCTTTAATTTATGTTTTGGTTTATATGAATAATTGTTTGCAGAAAGTAAAGAGGAATATTGTGTCTGACTTTGGCAAAAAAAAAACATCTCTACCTATTACAAAATTGTATGGTCATGAAAATATTAGCTATAGAGGAATCTGTTGGTTTGTCTCAATAATCTGGCTCAAATAATGTTTACACTTCTTCATTAAAATTCCAGTGGAGTTATTTTTAGGAACTACAATGGTTTAAGGGTAATTTCACCATCGTGGATGAAAACTTTAACTGCAATTTCAATTGTCTATCACCGCACACAAAAACAAATAGATCTCATCTCTCTGTTCAACATTGTTTCGTGTGAATTCAGTATGCCAAGCAATGGACAAAATGAATTTCATGTTTGATAGACCCCAGTTTTTTGGTTTGGTGATAAGAGTATCCCTTGTGCACTTATAAATGTATTGATATCCTTTTCACAAGTCGTATTTTTATATCTTTCGGCATTTCATTCACAGGGCATTGAGAATTTATTTAGAGGAATTGCCATCATCATAATGTTGATTTGACATTGATGCTAAAAATATGTAAAGGGGTGAATGTCTTGTGAATTTTGAGAAGTGTAAGTGCCTTATTCTCTTTCTGGTCATTTGTCTAAGGGATTTTGGACTGACCAAACTATAAAATTTAAGGTTTACATTTGGTGTTTGTACGAGGATGATCTTTGCAAAGGTTTGATGATCTCTTGTTCTAGTAAATAATAATAACAAAACAATGTCTGAAGTTTCCAAACAGACTCTCTCTTAGGCCACTATTTGCAGGTTTGCTTGTTGTCCAGAAGTTGCAGAGATTGAGTTTATATTTTGGTGTTAATAAAAGGTTTTTATTTGCAGTGTTTTAGGATATCTTTGCCCTGAAACAGTTATAAGAGATTCTGGTTTTAAATAGGCCCAACAACCTCACCTTAATGCAAAATTTCACCTCTTCCTATCACTATTCAAAGGTATGTTTTCACTGCCTATACCACAAGGATTAAAATTCATGTTTGGGTAATGATATGATTGCTAGTCTTTGCAACGTGTTGATGCATTTCTTGCTAGAAAAAAGAGGATCACATAGCAATAATATAAATCAAATGTGGAAATAAAACACAAATGATACACAATACAATAGAGACATAGATATATGTGTCTCACCCAATATGGGCTACGTCCACTAAAGAAATTGTCAGTCCTTCCTTTATTATTATCAACAAATTAAGGGATACAACCTACAACACACCCGATATAACTTTGTCTTCTTTTCTCACAGTCTCCTATCTTAGAATACAATATTCAGTATCACACATCGCCACAATACAATTATCTCATACATAAAAGAGGGTTTCCTTCTAGGAAAAAAACCCTAACATAACTTCTACCACCAGATATGAAACCTAATTATGAACAGTCCAGATTGACTAAGAAATTATAATATTTTACAAGGCAAATTTCCCAAAAATTTCTCTTTGGGGGTGTTTCCCTCGAACTCTACCTGGGGGGACTCCATAAAGTGTCATAGCTCCCTGATCTGAATTTTATGAGAAGAACGAAATGAATACAGATTAATAATAGATGCTTAACACAAAATAAAAGAGATACAATAAAACTGGTTTTCTATTCAATAACGAAATAAGCTGGAAATTGTAAAAGGCAGCGGAAACAAGCTTGTTGGAATGGTGGCGTCTTATCTCTGAGAACAGATGTGACGGTTGTGCTCATTCGCAAGAAGATGATTAAAATGAGGCTCTCAAGGCATTTTTACAATAAGCATGAATTTAAAAAACCCTAGACATCCAAAAACCTAACCCTAGGAGATGAAGCGCCAAAAGTCATGTGGGCCCCATTTGGGTAAGTTAGTACATCAACTTCTCGGGGTCAGAACTTTTGCATACGATCTTTGTTTTAAGTGTATGATAGCCCGTTGGAAAGGTATCATCGAGGAGATTCGTTTTAGGCACAATATAAAAGGAACTCACATATTGCAAACATGTTTTCCCAAAAAAAACATCGTTTAGGGCCTCAAAACGGCTCTGGAAGTGAAAACTGCTAAAAATAGTAAATTACCAAAATTGCCAGAAAATTGTTTTGAGCCAGTTGGAAGAGGTGGGTGGCCACCGATATCCATATGGATCAATACTCCCTTCTTAGGAAGCAATGGTATCCATTGCATTGATTTCCCCCATCAGATGAGGAAATTTATGTTGAATTTGGCCCCGGGTGAGCCACTTGCCCTGGTGCAGGAGCTGCCCTACTTTGACGACTCGATAAAGTTGGATCCTTTGTTGTCGAGTGCCCTTGATCTGTATTTCCACAATATAATCATTGTATGCATTTTGCATGCAGTCGGGGTTGAGCTATGTTGGTGTTAGTTGTTCTGCTACTTGTGAGGTGTCCAATAATGGTGGAAAATAAGGGCGAAGGAGATCCACGTTGAACACTGGGTGTAGGCCAAGGAGAGGAGGAATGTTGATATCAAAATAATTATCCCCCACGGCCTTGGTGATAGTGTACGACCCATAACGGAGTGGGCTAAGCTTCCTATGGGGTCCTGTAAGGCGTTCTTTCTGCAAGTACAACCAAACTTTGTCGCCCACCTGAAACTTATGTGGCACCCGATGTTGATCATGGCATTGTTTGTACTTGTCATTGGACTTCTATAGGATATCCTTAGCCTGTTGGTGGATGTGTTGGATCCGCTTAATGAACCGGATGGCTTTGTCAGCTTCAGTTGGAGCAGGGGATGAGTCGGTCGAGGTGATCGCAAGGGGAAGTGCAACATCTATGGGACCCAATGGTTGGAATCCCAACCCCACCAGAAAGGGGTTGTGGTTGGTTGAGCTATGAAGGGCTTGGTTGTAGCTATGTTGGACATAGGGAAGGCTCTCATCCCATGTGCAGGGGTGCTTTGAATTATACATGCGAAGGATATGCACAATCATTCAATTTACAACCTCGGTTTGGCCATCTGTCTGGGGGTGGACGGTCGTGGATTTGGTGAGCTTGGTGCCCAGCAGTGACCAGAGGCTCGACCAGAATGTGCTGAGAAATCAACTATATCGATCTGAGACAATGGTTTGTAGGATTCCAAAATGTACCCAGACTCGTTCAAAGAAGAGCTTAGTAGTGGCCTCTGTTGTGATTCTCTTCTTGCAGGCAACCAGAATCGTCATCTTAGAAAAGCGATCAACAACCACAAAAACACAGTCATTTCCCCACTTGGTGGACGGGAGGCCCGACATGTAGTCCATTGACATGGATTCCCATGGCCTGTTAGGAGTAGGAAGAGGGGTGTACAGGCCTTGTTTCTTAGTGTTCGGTTTGGAAATAACGCAGGCAGTGCATGACTTGATATACTTGCTGACCTCATTTCGAAGTTTCGGCCAGTAGAAATGTTTTTGTAGCATATCCACTGTCTTTTCGACACCGAAGTGTCATGCCACCCGACTGTAGTGGGATTCCCAGATCATCTTTTCTCGCTCGCTTGATGGAGCACAGATATGGCCCAGACGACACAACAAGCCATCCTAAAGATGGAAATTATCGACAACTGCATTTGCACCCAACATTTGGTAGGTGGTGGCGAAGTCAGGGTCTGTCTCATAGAGTTGGGGCCATCTAGAGGTCTCGTGGTCGCAAGAGTCTAGCATCATGGTGAGTACCGCGACTGGTGGTCTGCTGAGGCAATCAGCGACGTGATTGGTGCTTCATGTTTTATACTTGATGTTGAGGTGGAATTGTTGCAAGTATGTGGACCACTTTTAATTGCGGTCATTTTGCAATTTCCCCTGTGTCTGCATGAACTACAGTGGCTTATGATCAGTGTGGATGATTGTCTCCTTCCCAAGAATGTAATGTCTCCACTGGCAGCAGGCTTGCACAATGGAGTACATTTCTTCATCGTAAGTAGGGTACTTACGGATAGTATCTGACAATGTCTCACTATGATAGGCCACGAGGTGGTCGTGCTGAGTGAGAACGATGCCCACAGCATAGTCTGAAGCATCTGTCTTGATCTCAAAGGGATGTTGCAGGTCTGGTAGTGAAAGTACTGGGGCTGAGCACAAGCGCTGCTTCAAATAATCGAATGCTTGTTGTTGGGACCGGCCCCACGCAAATTTTACCTTACCACCACCCATGTTTATTTGGCTGAGGGCCCATGCAATATGCGAGAATCCCAAAATGAACCTGTGGTAGAAATAGGCAAGGCCCAAAAATCTCTGAAGCTCAGTGAGTGTGGTTGGGGCTGGCCAGTCACGGATGACTTGGATCTTGGATGGATCCACATGTACTCCATGTTGATCAATGATGTAGCCCAGGTAATGGACCTTGTCCATGACAAAGGAGAATTTTTCCAATTTAGCGTATAACTTGTGTTGTCGGAGGGTGTGCAAAACCTGTTGAATATGTTGCAAGTGTTCGGCCCAAGTCTTGCTGTAAATTAGAATGTCATCCAGATGCACCACTACAAAAGTATTGGTGAATGGTCGTAGGATATCGTTCATCATCCTCATGAAAGTGGCTGGAGAATTTGTCAAACCAAAGGGCATGACCAACCATTCAAAAAGGCCTTCCTTTGACTTGAAGGCGGTCTTCCATACATTTGTTTGTTCTATCGATACCTGGTGGTAGCCAGACTTCAGATCAATCTTACTAAAGTATTTGGCCTCCATGAGTTGATCAAGGGGGTCGTCAATTCGGGGAATCAGGTACTGATTTCTGATTGTGATTTTATTCAGAGCCCGGTAATCAATACAGAGTCACCAGGTTCCATCTTTCTTCTGTACCAGCATGATTGGGCTCTCACAAGGTGATGATATGGGATGGATGTGCCCCTTGTGGAGTAGTTCTTGGATCTGTCGCTTGATCTCCTCATTCTCTAACAAAGAGCGGCGATAGACTGGCCCATTGGACAACGGTGCACTGGGGGTCAGATCGATGGGGTGATTCACCTGGCAGTGAAGAGGTACCCCTATAGGTGAGGAGAAGATATCTGAGTATTCTTCCACGACCTTATCTACTTGCTTCTGCTGTGTGGAGAGGTCGGCTGCAGAGACCCTGGATGTGGTTGTGATCTTTCACTTATTCTGAGAGCAAATCACGAAGAAGACAAACTTCCCCATCTGAGAGATGACCTTCCTGCATTACTTAGCAGAGATCAAGGAAATAGCACTAGGTGGGACTGCCTCGGGTATCCTATACAATTTCCTGTTCAAAGTAATAATAACACTACGAGGCTTAGACTCATATATAGCATGATGTTTCCATAAATAAGGTTGGCCCAAAAGAACATCACAAACTTCAAGAGGAGCAACATCATTGTTGGCACAGGGGCAAACCCAAGGTTCAATGCTACAACAGCACACCAACAAAACCCTAACTACCGGCCCTTTCGGCAACACCTATGAAGTAGATGAAGTCTCACCTGAGGTAGAGGTAGGGGTGGTTGCAGGACTCAGATGTATGCAACCTTAGCTGGGACATAGATCTATGATTCTAACACTTAATAGAGAACTTAGCAATTAATCTTCATCAATATTCAGTTCTTAGTAACAGTGCAGATGTACCCTAATTACAGAGTATCGCAGTATGCAACCAGATCCATCAATTAATAACACTTAACATAAGCAGATCTAGCAGATTCAAGTACTAAGAACATCCATATAGGTCAGATATAGCATTCATTCACATGATTAGGCACAAAGCAACATCAGATCTATCTAAAATTCATCACATAGAAACACATCGATACATCGCACAAAGCAGAGAAACACAACATGTACGTGGTTCACCGCCACCCTAGGGCTATGTCCACCAACTCTTCTTCTTTATTAATGTCTTCAAATGGTTATAGTGCACAGTCACCAAAAACCCTTCTGCGCACAGGACAGAAGATCTGTACAGCTCGCTAGATCCTTCTTCCTTGCGTTGTAGCACAAAGCCTTCTATAATCTCTATAATAACTTGCACTTAGTTGTGTAACCCTTTTACATTCATGCACAAAGAACTCATAGCACTTAGCTTACATCACATAGATAGGTTACTGTCCTCTTACTTACTTCGCCTAGACATCTATTTATACATACAAAAGTGGGCCTAAGCGTGGGTGAACCCACGGGCCGACATCCCTTTCCCATTACATTGTCCCAAAACCCAAAAAGGGGCTTGAAAGTGGGCCAAGATCCCATGATATCTGCTTCGTCCAGGGCTCCATCTTCAACAGGCTGTCAAAGTTCCAAAAATAGTCAAATATGACCAAGTGTTCCTCAAAACTTGGTCAAGGGCCAATAATCACACAATACCTCGTCTTTGAAGGGATTTTTGTCGTATGACAGTTGACACTATTGGCTGACGCGGAGATCGCTTCCTTGGCGGAGCCATCCAATGGTGTAGGGTTGTGGGTGCGGCGTTGTTGGCAGGTCCAATCGCTTGACGACCTCTGGTGAGATGAGGTTCATCTAGCTACCGCTATCAACGATGAAGTGCAGTGGGCTGCCTTTTACCCACATCTGTGAATGGAAGAGGCGCTCTCCTTCTTCTGGCTCGTCTGGTTCACCAAGCTGGAGCTTGGTGGTAGTAACGATGGCACTGGTTTCTGTGTCAATAATCCATCTTCCCCTTTCTGGTTCTAGCTTAGAGTTAGAATCTCCATTTGATTCAGAGGCTTTCACTAAAATAAGTGAGTTAGCCCTAAAATAAGGAAAGTGGTTTAAGATGGTTAGAAGGTAACCCCTTGAGGTAAAGTGAAGTGATGAATGTACTATAATTCAAAGTGGATACAAAATAAATTATTTAAATAATAAAGTTAATGGATAAATTACTAATTGGACAAGTGGTTAGAAGTTGGTTAACCCTAAAATAAGGAAAGTGGGTTAAGATGGTTAAAAGGTAACCCCTTGAGGAAGCTACATGAAAGTATAAATAAGAGGCAAGGATCTCTCATTCTATATCACACATGAACATATTCAATATCTACAGGTGATTGAGGTAACCAAAGGATATCTAAGCCAAATTTCAGAGAGAAGGTGAAGTAAAGAAGGCTAAAATTAAAGTGAGGATAAATTCTTTTGATGATGTTTTCTAAGGTATGTTATTTACAGGTCATCTCACCAGTTTTGTAATAACATTTTTTCTAGAATGATTAAGACCGTGAAATTGATAGGCCATTGAAAAAACATATCCAAGTAGTTGTGGTACAAGTTTCATCTTGTGGGTCGTTGTATTTTTGGAGTTTCACTCCATGCAAAATGGGGTTTGTGGCTGGTCCTGAAACTAGTCTAAAACATGTGTTTTGGGTAAAAATGTCATAACTTATTCATAACATATCCAAATTAAGTAAGACCAAAAGTGTTGGTTAGAGTACAATTTTTAGTATTCTGTGTAAAATTTTCAGATCCATACAACAAATGTTACGTGTGGGGCACACTCT
>ML779055.1:380602-430885 GCA_009831015.1 Picea engelmannii | reverse complement strand
TAGGTTTATAAAAAAAATTATAAAGTTTGTAAGGCCTTAATTATTTTTTCAAATTAACAAATTTAAAAAATATTAGGTGTGGCCCTTGTTTGTGGTGGCTTTGGCTTGTTAGTAGGTTAAAAGGGATCACCCTACTAGTGGACTTGGCTCCAAGATACTCTACCACTCTACCACCCTTTGCTTTAGACTCTTGGTGGCCATCCCCCCACTACATAACTCAACATACATGGGGGATTTTACACATACCAATGAGTGGACTCTCATGCAATCCCTTATTACCAAACTTTCTCTCCATGGTGTGTCTCCACTATGGGTACCTCCCATCACCTTCGGTTGGTGTCTCCCATTGTAGCATGGGCGTGGACCTTGTGTCATTCTTCCAACATTTATCATAAAAATTACTTGCAACAATGTGTGCCCTTCCTTTGACCACAAAGATAGGTGTCATGATAACCAACCACCTGGCACATAAAAATTACAAATAGGTGCCACCACAACCATCCCCCTACTACCTTGGAAATATGGGCATAAGCATATCACCCTTACCGCATCAACTAGTGACAATTGACACTTCGATAGGAAACCATGTCATTGTATAGAAGCCACTTGGAAAATAGATCTCTGCCACATCAACATTGTGTATAGTCAAATATGGACCACTACCACATGGTACCTCCTTGCCATGTCATCAACCTTGGGGGGAGTTGTATTTCAAGTTTCAAAGTGATTTTCAAAATGGAATAACCTTTAACTCAATTGTCCATTTTTAGTGCAATTTTTTCGTTGTATCTAGTTTTTTGTCATCTACACAATGACATATCATGTTTCTACTCATTGTACTTTTTTAGGCTTCAAAATTCATGATTTTGTAAAAATCCCAAGGCTTGACCTCATTTTGGCAACTTAAAAAGTTTATAACTTGCTCATTTCAACTCCTTTTTGAGCAATTTTTTAAAACTAGTTTATTTTCCATTGTTTCACTCATATTTGTCAAAGTCTATCAACTTATATCAATTTGGATCTTTGTAACTTAAAAATGTTCTTTGAACTGATTCATGTACCTGGATTGAATGGACCTAACTATAAATTATGGAAAAGAAAGATGATGTGCATTCTCAAGGGTAAAAATCTATGGAGGATTGTAAAGGGTGACATTACAAAATTGTCTAATGCAAAAGAATTGGTAGTGTGGGAAGAACATTGTGAACAGGCTTGAGGTATCCTTGGTCATATTGTTGTTGACAACTTACAAGTACATATTGAAACTGAAAATAGTCCAGGTGAGGTATGGAAGACACTTGCTTCACAATATAACATGAATGATAATGTTTCAGCTTACCATTAAAGCGTAATTCACATGATTTAGATCATAAATATTTTGATAGACTTCATCATTTCTAATAGAAATTAAGAGTTATAATGAAAAATTGAGTTAATGGGGGTCTGGTTATAATAAAAACAACACAACTCTTGTCATTTCAATGGAAAATAAATTGCTCCCATATTTTATCTTTTCATTTAATCTAGGTACAAATCTATTGAAATGTTGTCCAACACTCACAAACATAACTTTGATGAATTTTGTAAAGGCCTAATCAATGAACAAGATAGGCTTCCTTCTTTGGGTCAAATTGTAATTCGTAATGCTCATATGGACTATGGTAGGAAATTTCAATCCAAATAACCCAGGAAAGATACTAATGCTTCTAGTGTTCTAAAAAAGTCTCCTAGTGATCCAAAAGCAAGTGTTACTAGTAAGAAGGATTGTAAACCATGACAGTATTATGGCAAGTCAAACCATTATTGCAATGAGGTTTTGGAATAAATTGTGTTGGAGTTTAGAAATGTCCCAATGTTTCAAGTGGACACTCCACCCATCATAAAGGGATCTATCTAAATCTTTCTAAACTCTAACACAGTTTATTCCAAAAAATATCATTACAAGTATCACTAACTGTGAAAACCTTCATGCTCAAAAGTCAAACTATGTTGAGAATAATTGTTTCAAAAGGGATAAAGAGTTTGTGAAAACCAAGAAGAAAGAAATTGAATATTCCAAGGACAAGAAGGTTGCAATTGTTGCCTATTCTACTAAGTCATGTAATCAAGTCCCTCGTTTTCTTATTGGATAATAGATTTAGGTGTTTCACGCCATATGGCCAGTTGTTTGTCTTTGTTTACTTCTTATGACAAAGATAAACGCTTGGCTCAAAAGATTTCAATTTTTGTGGTAGTTATGTTTTAGTACTTGGCTCAATAAATGTTGAAGTTCCTAATGGTGTATTGGGAAATGTTTTTCATGTTAATATAGTGTCAATGAATTTGATTTTTGTTTATCATGCTTATTAGCAAGGGTACAAATTTGAAGCTTGGTTTAATAGATATGTTTTAAAAGACATTGGTAATGGGTTCAAAATTGTGTCATCTAGTCCTATTGATCGCAATGGTGGCTTTTATATGTTTGTTGTTTTCTTTACTTCTTCTAAACAACCATTCTTTTCATATATTTCTTATGTTGATTATCAAAGTAAACTATGGCATGAAAGGTTAGGTCACTTATATTTTGGGAAAATGTAGTTGAAGTCTAAAATGGTGCATGGTTTACCTTATGTCTCTTCTAATAACGGTGTGTGTGAATGTTGTGTCCTCGAAAAACATCACATATAGAAGCTTGAAAAGCAAAAATCTTGGTGTGCTACAAAACAATTTCAATTGGTTCAAAGTGACATATGTGGTCCTCTTGAGACTGCATTTGTATCATGTTCCACCTACTTTATCACATTTATTGATGACTATAGTAGGCACTCATTGATGTATTTCTTGAAATGTAAAAGTGAAGCATTTTGTAAATTTCAAGAATTTAAAGCATTAGTTGAAAATGAATCTAGGAAAAACATTAAGGTTCTTTGAAAATGATGTCAGTGATCCTTTTGATACTCAAAGGACTAGATCACAGTTTGAATGTCAAAGGTGTTAGGAACATATGATCCCTTTACTTATGAAAATTATAGTCATAATTAGGAACAATCTATGGGAGAGGAGTATCATTCTCTTATGAACAATCACACTTGGATTTGGTTCCATTACCGAATGGAAAGAATCTTGTTGGATGTAAATGGGTCTACAAGATGAAATTTGATACATATGGATAGGTTGAAAGGCATAAGGCTCAGTTAGTAGTGAAATTATTTCTACAAAAGGAAGGTATATACTACTATGAAACATTTTCTCTAGTTGCTAAAATGAACACTATTCGCATTGTCATTTCACTTGGTGCTTCTTTTAATTGGAAAATTCACCATATGGGTGTTAAAATAGAATAGTTAAATGGTGATCTCATTGAATAAATATATATGCAACAACCTCTTCGATTTATCACTTCTAAATTTTCAAATCTTGTTTACAAGTTAAATAAGTCTTTGTATGAACTTGAGCATGCACCCATGGCCCAGTATGAAAATATTGATATTGTTTTTTTGAATAGTGGTTTCAAAAGATCTAGGTTCGATCCAAATTTAAATGTTTGATTCCCAAAAGTTAATAAGGTCATTGGTGTTCCTTATTTGAATGGTTTAATTCTTATTGGGAGTAAACTTAATTGATTCTTGAGTTAAAAATTGACCTAAAGAAAAACTTTGAGATGTCAGATAAAACTAGGTTTCTTGCATTATTTCCTTGGTCTACAGGTTTGGAAAATGCATGATGGATTCTTTATTCCCTGGCCTAAGTATACATTGGATGTAAATAAGAATTTTCATGTGAGTGATTGTAAACTATCTCCTAAACCATTCAATCTAGTGTCAAGTTACTTGTTGATTGTGAAAACCTCTAGCTGATACCACTCTCTATCGGCAATTAGTAGGTATTTTGATTTACTTAACTCACAGTGGACTAGATATCACTTTTTTTGTCAGTTTGGTTTCAATGTTAATGCAAAATTCTCATGAAAACCATTAAAAGGATGCTAGATGAATTTTGAGATATATATTATGGTGCTTTTTACTCTAAATAAACCCTTGTATCACTCATTGGTTATATAGATTTTGATTAGATAGGAGATGCAACTAATAGGAAATCTATTGAAAGTTACTTATATCAACTCGATTCAGGTCCAATTACTTGGTATAACAAGAAGTTGAAAGAAACTTCCCTTTCTTCTTGTGAAGAAAAATACAAGGCAACTAAGGAAGCAACATAAGAAGTTGTGTGGCTCTGGAATGTTCTTGCTAACCTTGGGTCAATACAAGACAAACCAATTTGACAATCATGGTCTTATTCAAATTACACTTAATTTAGTGTATCATTACATAACCAAACACATTGATCTCAACACCCTCTATCTTTGACAATCGGTTGTTGATAATGTTGTTCATTTGGATTATTGTCCCATTAAACAACAAGTTGTTGATATCTTCAACAAGTCATTGATGGAAGAAAATTTTGTGCATATTTACAAATTATTAGGGATGTTTGATCCGGATTTAGGAGTGGAACAAATTGATTAACAGACTAAATACAATAAAAATAGAGATATGAAGAACAACACAGATATCCAGTGAACAATATCTTTTATTGAATAAATGAAATATGCTAAAACTGTAAAACTGCATAATTGAAACACTTACTCGAATGGTGATAGCTATCTCTGAGAAGAGATGTGGTTGTTACGCACATCTGTCTAAGAAGAATGATTACAATGAGGCTCCAGAGGCCTTTTTAACATTACTCATGAATTCCAAAAACCTAACCCTAGGAGATGAAACGGCAAAAGTTATGTGGGCCCCTATAGGTAAGTTGGTACCTCAACTTCCTGAGGTCGTAACCTTTGCATACAACCTCTGTTTTAGGCGCGTGATAGCCCGTTGGAAAGGTATTTTAAAGAAATAAAGATTATGTTGTCAAACTCTGACTCAGTCTACAGTTTGACTATGGCGAGCCAAAAAAACATTGTTTAGGGATCCAAAACGGCCCTGGAAGTATAGTAGGATGTGCTGACATGAAAATATACAAAATAAGTCAGTTGGATTAGGTGAGAGGCCATAAGTATCCACTTGGAAGATGTGTAGGGATTTAGGAAGCTCCGGAAGTGTAGAACCCACAATTACAACGAAGTACAAAAGAACGTGTTGAACTAAAAAATGATAAGAGGAGCCAGTTGGAATAGGTGGGTGGCCACCAATATCCACCTAGATCAATCCTCCCCCTTAGGAAGAAATGGTCTCCATTGCGTTGAGTTCCCCCATCAAGTGAGGAAACTTTTGTTGAATTTTTCCCCGGGTGAGCCACTTTCCTTGGTGTAGGATTTACCTTGCCTTGACAACCCGATAAAGTTGGATCCTTTGTTGTCGAGTGCCCTTGACCTGTGTGTCCACTATCTGATCAGTGGATGCTCATTCCATGCAGTCAGGGTTGAGCTTTGTTGGTGTCATTTTTTCTGCAATTTTAAAGGTTTCCAGTAATGGTGGAAAATATGGTCGAAGGAGGTCTACATTAAACACTAGGTGCAATCCAAGGAAGGGTGGAGTGTTGAGTTCAAAAGCATTGTTACCCATAGCCTTGGTGATGGTGTAAGGCCCACAGCAAAGTGGGCGGAGCTTCCGATGGGGCCCTGTAAGACGCTCCTTCTGCAAGTGTAACCAGACCTTATCTCCAACCTAAAATTGGTGTGGTACCATGTGTTGATCATGGTGTTGCTTGTACTTAGAATTGGCTTTCTGCCAAATCTCATGGACTTGTTGGAGGATGTGTTGAATCCACTCAATGAATCTAGTGGCTTTGTCGGTCTCAGAATGAACATGGGAAGAGTTTGTCTGTGTGGTTTCCAAAGGTAGTGCAACTTCAATGGGACCCAAGGGTTGGAATCTGAGTCCCACCTGAAATGGTCTATGGCCTATGGAGCTATGGAGAGCCATGTTGTAATTGTGTTAAAAATAGGGGAGACTCTCATCCTAGGTACGCAGATGATTAGAGTTGTACATGCGCAGGATGTGCACAATCATCTGATTGACGAGATTTGGTTGGTCGTCTGTTTGGGGGTGGAAATCAGTGGATTTAGTGAGCTTGGTGTCCAACAGTGACTAGAGACTCAACCAAAATGTGTTGAGGAACCTACTGTCCCAGTCGGAGATGATGGTTTGTGTTATCCCAAAATGGACTCACACGCGTTCGAAGAAGAGCTTGGCAGTATATGTCGTTGTGATGTTCTTCTTGCAGGTTGTGAGGATGGCCATCTTCGAAAACCAATCAATGACCACAAATACACAATCATTGCCTTGCTTGGTGGATGGAATTTCAAACATGTAATCCATCGAGATGGGCTCCCAAGGCTTCTCGGGGGTAGGAAGAGGGGTGCATACGCATTACTTCTTGATGGTTGGCTTGGAAATGGCACAAGCAGTGCAAGATATGATATACTTGTTGATGTCATGTCGAAGTTTTAGCCAATAAAAATGTTTCTGGAGAACGACCACAATTTTCTCCATGCTAAAATGTCCTGCCACTCGATTGAAGTGGGCTTCCCAAATCAGCTTTGCACGCTCACTTGCAAGAACACATAGATGGTCCATATGGCATAACAACTCGTCCTGAATGTGAAAATTAGTGACATTCGCGCATATACCCAAGAGCTGATAAGTCGTGGTGAAGTCTGGATCTTGCTGATAAAGTTGGGGCCACTCAGATGCCTCATGTCCACAGGAATGGAGCAGTGTGGTGAGTGCAGCCACAGGAGGTCGACCGAGGCATTCAGCGACATGATTTGTGCTCCATGTCTTACACTTTATGTTGAGATGGAACTGTTGCAGGTAGGCGGACCACTTATGATGGATGTCGTTCTGCAAATTCCCATGTGTCGGTATGTACTGCAGAGGCTTGTGATCAATGTGGATGATCACCTCCTTTCCCAAAATGTAATGTTTCCATTGACGACATGATTGTACAATGGAATACATTTCCTTGTCATAGGTGGGGTATTTTCAGACAGTATCTGAGAGTGGCTCACTATGGTATGCCATCGGATGACCGTGTTGAGTGAGAATTGTGCCTACAACATAGTCAGATGCATCAGTCTCAATCTCGAACGGTTGTTGCAGATAGTGCAAGGAGAGTACTAGAGTTGAGCATAAGCGATGCTTCATATCATCAAATGCTCGTTGTTGTTCCTTCCCCAACACGAAATTTTCCCTGCCACCGCCCTTGGTCACGTGGTTGAGGGCCCATGCAATATGGGAGAAACCCAACATGAACCGTCGGTATAAATTGGCCAGTCCCAAGAAGCTTTGAAGCTTAGTTAGTGTGGTCGGGGCTAGCCAATCACGGATGACTTGGATCTTAGCGGGATCAACATGTACCCCATGTTCATCAACAATGTAGCCCAAGTATTGGACTATGTTCATGCCAAAAGAAAAAATTTCCAAGTTGGCATATAGCTTGTGTTGTCGCAGAGTGCTCAAAACCTGTTGAATATGTTGCATGTGCTCCTCCTAAGTTTTGTTGAAGATGAGGATGTCATCCAAATATACCACCACAAAAGAGTTGGTGAAGGGTATCAATACATCATCCATCAACCTCATGAAAGTGGTTGGTGCATTTGTTAGTCCAAAGGGAATGACCAACCATTCGAAGAGACCTTCTTTAGATTTGAAAGTTATGTTCCAGACATCAGTTGGTCCGATGGGAACCTAGTGGTAGCAAGACTTTAGGTCAATATTGTTGAAGAACATTTCCCCCTTGAGTTGGTCAAGAAGGTCATCAATCCTGAGAATTGGGTACTAGTTTCTGACTGTGATTTTGTTTAATGCTTTGTAATCAATGCAGAGTTGTCAGGTCCCATCCTTCTTTTGCACTAGTACAATCGGGCTTCTGCAAGGGGAGGACTTGGGTCTGATGTGCCCCTTTTTAAGAAGCTCTTGGATCTGACGCTTGATTTCATCATTTTCCATCGGCGAGCAATGATAGACTAGTCCATTAGGCAGAGGTGCATCGAGGGTTAGATCAATTGCATGCTTGACTTGGAAGTACGTCGGTACCCCGGTGGGTGAGGATAAGATGTCTATGTACACTTCCATGATCCCATCCACTTGCTTCTGTTGCAAAGAGAGGCTTTTGTAGAGGCCACGAATGTGGCAACGACCTTATGCTTATTGTGATCACGGATCACAAATAAGACTAACTTCCCGGTCTATGAAATGACCTTACTACATTGATTAGCATAGATTAAAGAAATAGCGGTAGACAGTGCTACCTCTGGTATCCTGTACAATTGTCTACCCAAAGTAATAATAACACTACGAGGACTAGACTCATACACAGCATGATGCTTCCACAAATATGGTTGTCCTAAAAGAACATCACAAAATTAAAGGGGATCAATATCACACAATACCTCATCTTTTAAGGGCTTTATGTTGTAGGGCAGACGACATTGTTGGTTGACACAGAGATCTCTTCCTTGGTGAAGCCATCCGAAGGTGTAGGCTTGCGGGTGCGGTGTCGTCGGTAGGTCCAACCACTTGACGAACTCTGTTGAGATCAGGTTCTTTTGATTGTCTCTATCGACAATGAAATGAAGTGGAACCCCCTTTACCCACATCTGTGAGTGAAAGAGGCGCTCCCCTTCCTCTGGTTCTTCTAGTTCGCTTGGCTAGACTTTGGTGGTAGTGACAGTGGCACTGGGTTCAGCATCGACAATCTGCTTCCATCCTTATGGATTTGATTCAGAGTTAGAATCGACCTCTAACTCGGAAGTATTCATCTCATCCATGAATGACTGCTTGGAGCGACATTCTTCAGTGTTGTGCCAAGGTATTTTATGGTATTCACACCATTTTCTTGTTTCCTTCTTCATCTTCTCATTTCCCTTCTTGTGTTGCGGCTTGGACTGGTTGTCCTGAGGGTGGCCATATTTTCTCTGTCCCTTGCTGTGTTGGTTGGGGATTCCTTTTCCCTGCTTCGGCTGTGAGGAGTTTGCAGATCCAAAATCTCGCCTCTTCTACTTAAATTTTTGCTCGATCTTGATAGAATATCTATAAGTCGTTCTCAATGAGGCGATGTCCAGAAAATCCATTTTTTTTTTAATGTATCTATGCAAAAAACCATGGTATTTGAGCACCAGATGTCGCTTAGAGTCTTTGATACCCAACTTGGTACGTAGGGTATGGAAAATATTGGTGAAATATGGTACTGTCTAGTCCCTTTCTTGACACAGGGTGGTCCATCTAGTGTATTGGTCATTGTAGCTCCCAAYAGGGTAATATTGTTCTTTAATGGCATCCCGGAGGGAATCCCATGTAGGGGAAACCACAAATATTGCAGATTCCTCTATGGCCCTTTGCTCATAGTAAGTGTCCCACCAGTCCTTAACATGGGGGATGGCCTTGAGGAGTGCAAAAGTAATATTTTCCTTATCGGAAAAATCATGGACTGAAAAATACCCTTCGAGCAGGTTCAACCATTTATCTACAACATCCACATCTAAAAGTCCTTCAAATAATGGAATATCAAAATTTACTTGTACCTTGAAGGGGGTTGCATGGTTGCTTGATGAAGATGCTTCTCATGTGGGAAGATGTCGACGGATCTGTGCAAAGTTGTCCATCATTTTGTTCCTTTGTCGCGCAAGGGATTCCTAGAAAAACATTTTAAAATGATCTCCTACTCCATCATATTTCTTTTCGTCTCCCTTGGATTATTGTCGGGCTCGGCGCAGCTGATCTTGCAATGGCTCAATTGGTTCGAGTCCCAACTTCTTGTACCCAGATCTTGTCAGGGACATGCACGAAGAAAACTAAATGAAGAGAATACCATTATGATACCACTGATCCGAATTTAGGAGCAGGACGAATAGATTAACAGACTGAATACAATAAACATAGAGATATGAACCAAAACACAGATATCCAGTGAACAATATCTTCTATTAAATAAATGAAATAGGCTGGAACTGTAAAACTGCAGAACTGAAACACTTCCTCGAATGGTGGTCACTATCTTTGAGAAGAGATGTGGTTTCTACGTGCATCTGTCTGAGCAGAATGATTACAATGAGGCTCCAGAGGCCTTTTTAACATTACTCATGAATGCAAAAACCCTAGACATCCAAAAACCTAACCCTAGGAGATGAAACACCAACAGTTTTCTGGGCCCCTATGGGTAAGTTGGTACCTCAACTTCCCGGGGTCATAAATTTTTCATACGACCTCCTTTTTAGTCATGTGATAGCTCGTTGGAAAGCTATTTTAAAGAACTACACATTACACCATCAAAATCTAGGTTTGTTTACAATTTGATTGTGGCGAGCCAAAAAAGCATTGTTTAGGGCTCCAAAACGGCCCCGAAAGTACAACAAGATGTGCTGACATGAAAATATACAAAATAATCCAGTTGGATTAGGTGAGAGGCCACCAGTATCTACCTGGAAGATGTGTAGGGCTTCAGATAGTCCCAGAAGTGTAGAACCCACAATTACAATGAAGTACAGAAGAACGTGTTGAACTAAAAACTGATAAGAGGAGCCGGTTGGAATAGGTGGGTGGCCACCAATATCCACCTGGATCAATGTTAGAAGTTGTAATCAAGGGGTAGCATTAATCTAATGACAAATTTCCTTATTTATGTGTTTATTCCCCTAGTCACCATTAAGGGGGGATGTTAGAATGTATGATGTACTAACGATGTATATTGGCTGTATTTGTGGGTGTATGATGTTGGTATGATGATCTTGGGAGCATTGTTGATTGGAAATGTAGTACATATAATGAAGCATCTATTGGACAACTGAGAGGGGGGGTGAATCAGTTGTCATCGTGCTTAAACAATTATGCTTCTTTTAAAATCTTTACAAGGCACTCAATGATGATCACAATAATGCATGGAAATAAACAATGGCACATTCAGCATTAGTCACATATATGAGAAACACAGAGACAGATATTTCTCGAGGAAACCCATACAGGGTAAAAATCTCTTCTTCTTTATATGATAAGTATTATTTACATTCTTTACATTATCATACATATGAGCACCAACTCATTGTGAGGCTACAACCTCTGTTTTTGCAAGCTGCAACTTGTTGAGAGCACCAACTCTTTGTTTTCTCTAGCACCGACTAGAAGGAAGCACCAACTACCTGGTTTCTCTAGCACCAACTAGAAGGAAGCACCTACTCCCTGGTTTCTCTAGCACCAACTAGAAGGAATCTACTACTCCCTGTGTTCAAGCACCCACTTGAACCTCTGAGGAAACCAATCCTCCCTAGCACCTCCCTACCACCCTAGATTATAAATATGAAATATTGAAACCTATTACAGTGATATAGTGTTCAATAACATCTTACCAGTCTCATCACTGTTCTGCAAGATTTTGCTACTCAGTCTTCCTGCATGCATCCGCTGCCCATGTTGTTATTCTGCCTTTTGTGCTCTGTGTGCCATTCCCATTCAATGCACCTTTTGTTTCCTATCCATTTCAGTTGTTGCACCACCCCTTTACTTCTTCACACCTGCATTACTTCACCTCAGCGACAACAACCTCATCACTTCTTTGTGTCATGTTCTTATAGCTTCTGTGCACCTTGTGCATATGATATGCGCAATTCTTCTGCATCTCTTCATAGTGAGTGCTCTGTCTGATCATCATTACGACTTCTCATCTTCTCTGGCAGTTTTCCCATGCATTCAGCATCATTGGATGTCATGCTGAGATTCCTCAGCCTCTCTGGCAGTCGAGACTCTTCGTCTTCTCTGGCATAGTCGAGCTTATACTTTTTTCTTCAGTTACAAACTTCAACACTCATCCACTTGTCAGTCCCTCTAAGAATCATCTTCATTCACTGGAAGAAGCTTGGAGACCCTTCAGCTCCTCTAGCGGTCACACAAAGGTCTCTTCGAATCCTTTGGAAGAGACCATCAATGGTTTCCAGCAGTTAGACTGTGAGGAGCAACATTAGCCCTCCGATCGTGCCCAAAATCCCCTGCACCGTTGGATTGACTTCATGTGATCTTGCGTTTATTTCGTCAATTCGCATTTCGGTATTTCTGGATCCCCGTGGTAAAGATTTTGTCACTCTCCATGTCCCGATCCCCGAAGCTCCGAAATGGAGCTTGTCTGAACTAGCTCCTTCCTTTCTCGTGACCATCGGTGGTGACCACAGGCTATGCCAAAAGGTGCTTCATATTTCACGAGTTTATAAACTTCATCGAGTCTAATCGACGGTTGAAATCTCCATAGATCCGATGGTCCAGGTCTCATCGCAATCTCCCATCTTGCAAGTTTCCACACCATGCTCTGTAGACTCCAAGTCAGCGAAATTCCAATTGCTTGCCACTTGTTCTATGATTCGACGGTCTAGATCAGATCTTGAATCAACGGCTCCGATCATATCGCGATTTCAGCATTCTTGTTGCAAAGTGTTTCGACACTCCAACTTCTGGTATTCGAAACCCCGAAATGGGGTTGGATCAACGGTCCACATCAAACCTTGATCTGATGGCTCAGATCATTTCACGATTTCGCATTTCGCGATTTCGGCATTCCTGTGGTATTGTTTCTTGACTCTCCAAGTTGCGATTCGCGAAGCCCCGAAGTGATGTAAACCTACTGACATCACACGTGGATTGACACGTGTCGAATAACTACCATGTGTCACTCTGATTCGTGACTTACATGTGCCTGAAATGTCGAATCAACTTGACACTTGTCATTGCCTAGTTGTGCCACGTGCTCTTAGCTGACGTGGTTTGCTGACGTGTCTGTTTAGGGATTTCGCATTTCGCAATTTCAGGACTCTATTGTAAAGAACCTTGATATTTCCATCTCCCGACATCCGAAATCCTGATAGCCAAAACTCCGAAATGGAGTTGGACCACCGCTTCGATCTTGCACTTTAAAGAACGTGCAGGTTCTTCCTGATCCAACGATGGTCGGAACTTATACTCAGATCTGACGCATGAGATCTGTCCTCCTCTTTTGTGCATTCTTCTTATCTACAATCTGATCTGACGGTCCTCCTTCTTTCGTGAATTTAAATGGGATCCAACGATCATTGATGCTTCTCCTCCCGAGCTTAGGCACTGCGTTCAACTCTGCGCTAATTCCTTCTGAGCTTACTTTGTCCTTGTTTTGCCTTCGCTGCATACTCTGATCTTGTCATCAATGAAAAGCACATACTGCCTGTAAAGCATGCCAACCATCCTCTGCACTATCTCTTCTGATCTTATCGAGCTTGCTCTGCAGCGTCTTCCCAAAATACTTTTGGTGCCCGTCTGTTACATTCTTCCTGTACTCAAGCCATCATTGTTGTTGTACTTGCCATCAATGACAAGCATACGATGCCTGTAAAACATGCCAACAACATCATCAAACAATGTGAAGGTTGGTAATATATTACTAATAGACTCATATTATCACTATTTACTCAGTCACCGTAAAAGTGAGTAAATCCCACACGCATCATGGGATTGAATGTCTCAAGGTGTAGACCTATTTAAACAAGACCTTGGAGTTATTTGTGTGATTGAGAATGTGTGTATGGATCCCATATGAATTCCATACTTGAGTGCTTGTGAAGAGATTTAGTGACTAACAGAAAGCCTATTCAACAATGGATGTTTCCCTACTTTGAGGTTTACCACTATAAATCTCTTGTCTCTTTATATTGTTATTTAATTTGTAGTTGTTTTTCTATCCGTTAGTAGGTTAGATCTCTATTATTCATTCTTTATATTTCACATGTTTAATGTTAAGTTTTTTCATAATATTTTGTAGAGTAGATGGAACAAACATTTGGCAAGTCCAATAGTGTGAAGTATAAGGAGAGAATATATATGTAAGGGAGATTTGAATCATGTAAAGTGGGAGACCAAGTTCTAATGCACTTTAGAAAAAAGTGCACTATCCCATAGGAATGTGCAATAATATGTAATAAAAGGAAAACACACTATGTAATATTCAAAGAAAGTTTGGTGTATTGCATGTGACGTAGAGTTTCCAAAAGAGTTCAATACTTCACCCATTTCCAATGTCACAAATTTGTACAAATATAAGGAAGGATAAATCATCATATATGATGAAAAAAAAAAAAAACATTATGATAGATTGAAGTAACAAATGCCAAACAAGAAGCTAGAAGAGACCAAGCAAGTTGTAGAAGAGAAGACATTTAGGATGAAGAATATTGAGTACAAACAATACATAGTGAAATGGAATGGCATAACAATAAAGAAAATACATGAATTTGTGAAGCGTAGTACCATAAATTTCACAAAGGGGAATAACATTATAGAAGATGTAGAGTTAGTAGAGGACACATTAATATTTTCTCAAAAACGGGGAGTTGATGCAAGAAAACCAATGAATAGTCTAAATACTTGTGAAATGGAATGACATAGCAATAAAGAAAATACATGAACTTGTGAAGCGTAGTACCATAAATTTCACAAAGGGAAAGAACATTATAGAAGATGTAGAGTTAGTAGGGGACACATTAATATTTTCTCAAAATGAGGAATGGATGCAAGAAAATCGATGAATAGTCTAAGTACAAATGTTGAGAGCACAAATCACAAGGAGATGAATTTAAGTAAAAGGAAAGCATGGATGGACTAGCACATGTTCTTAGAAAACTATACACATAGATTCAACACAATGTAATGTGTAGTTTTTTTCAAGAAGAAATCTTGTGAGGGTTGACAATGTAGCATGTGGAGGATCTCAATAAAGAATGAGATTAATATGGCAGAGCATAGAATTATGCAACGATGAGTGAGTGTGAAGATTGATGCGATAAAAAAACTATGAAAATAAACAAAACATATAGGTGAGATGAAGAAGTGTGAGATAAAGGAAGATGAAGCTCAAGAGTTAAAGACAAGAACCTAAATGCATCAATAAAAAAATTGAGGAGTTTAAGAATAAAAACATACGGGATGAAAAATATAAGGTAAGCAAGATAAATTATAAAACCAAATCCAAGATATGAAAGATTGATCCGGAACTAAGAACATGGGTTAAGAGATCCTAAGATAACTTTACAAACTATGTAATGGGATAATTAATAAATGAGTATACCACTACCCCATATTAATGGGATAATTAATAAATAAGTATACCACTACCCATAACTA
The DNA here is from genome assembly GCA_009831015.1 of Picea engelmannii. Lineage (NCBI taxonomy): Eukaryota > Viridiplantae > Streptophyta > Pinopsida > Pinales > Pinaceae > Picea > Picea engelmannii. The sequence continues at coordinate 415,766 of ML779055.1, read as the reverse complement.
TGTGTTGGTTTTTTATTGTTGTGTATGAATGACTGACTAAATGTATCTTAGTTAGAGTTATTGTGTGAAACTACTAAGAACACCATGTCATTCATGATTTATTTGCTATATTAAAAGTGGAGTTTTTACATGTACTTTCCTTATTAAATAATAACTTGCTCTTGCTTTTATTTTATTTCATTTTTTTAATATCTCATTTTTTAATTTCCAATCTAGTTTTTTTTTTCTATTAATTTTATATTTATCTATATTTTTCCACTTTCATATAAATAAAATTAATTTATGATCAACATAAAATTTACAATTATTTTACACTTTACTGCCTATTCACATTGTTAAAATATAAATTCTAAAGGATTCATATATAACTCATTATTCTATTTTTATAATTTACTTTTAACTCTCCCATTATATTTATAAAACAAGGTTAATAGCAGCTACGCTGCTAAAAGAAAAAGCGAAGGTAATGAAGTGTGTAGTTATTAATGGTGAAAAAATAAATAATGAGGAGATTGTTCTTGCTCCCTGAACATTGGTAGATTGGTTGTGCTGCTGCCCCATATAGCAGTAAAAAGAAAATTAATGTTTCGACTAAAGTGCATCAATAATCCCAAAGTTATATATATGCCACCATATACTTCTAAGGATGCTCGACCATAAGTGCGGTTCAGTCTGCTTGAACACGGGTTTATTATTTGGGCTTATGATTTAGACACACGTGCATTTGAACCTTACTTGGTCTCAATTTTGAGAGACAATTACGTCTACGCTCCACCTAGCATATATGTTTTGCACACATTAAATGGATAGCATACACTACGAGTTCCTTCATCTACATATTGATGCATAGATGTTGTAGGAAAGTCTGAATCAATGGCATTGTTATTCCTTCTAAAAAATAATTTCATATGAGAACTGGAACCCTAAACTCACAACATCAATTATAAACCACGGTTCCTGGCATAGGATGAACTCGAAAATGGTTTTATTTATAAAAATCCAAAATAAATGTGGCTTTACTGCAAAAGTTGGGAAAGTTCAATTAAACTGGAATAGTCATCACTGCTATGGAATCCTTTGTTTAAGCAATCTGCAAATTTTCTGAATTGCGTTGATAATGGAAAGGAGTCCAGAGAAATTGAAATTTGAGTGTTAAAAGTTGCTTTTGTTTAAAAATATATGGAGTTTTCTCTCTCATCACCAAGGTGTCTGAAGGTTTCATATCTTTTAAAGCATGATAGGTCTCCTAAACATTGTAGTCTTAATAATATTCTATATACCAATACAAAATGTCTAAAATATTTGACCAAGAAGCTGTCAAATAGCACAGATGTGTTTCTATGCTAAAGAATAGCAAAGGTGTTACAGTTACGTTGTAGTGGGTCTATGAACCCATAAATGATGTGATTCTAGGCTTTATTACTATAGCAATGATGGATTTCAGTTTAAAATCTTTGAGAATGAAAGCGTCTGATTCAGAGTCTGTAAGGAAGGCACTGGTCTAGCTATTAGGGTTTATAGGAAATAAAAGCAGAGAATTTGTTTCCTTATTTTTATATATCGAGTGTTTCTCCTTGTATTGGTCAAATCACAGGAAAAGTTTCCTTCTATGCAATCAGTCACAAACTCTTCACGCAAGTAAGAAAATTCGGACCCTCGCCTCTGTGTCGTAGCTGCAGAACTGTAAGACAACCCTAATTCCAAGCAGCATATGATGAGCATGGAGACTTAAAAAAAACTATGAACATTGGAATGGCACATTATATGGTTCAGCTCAAGCTTTCTAATGGTATATTTAGACGTTCTTTGCTTGAAAATAATTCATGTGCTATGCATGGTAATTGTTATTGACAACCATGTTCTCTACATTTTCTTATTTCAACGTTGTATGAAAGTAGCTTATAGGATAATGTTTTTATTTGGCACCCCCTATCATTTTGAATCTCAACTTCGTTTGTATTAGTTTACTTTTTCTTCCAATGTTTGTTTCAGTGGTATTATTCTAGAAAAAAAAATTCTAAAAGCTTTTTCAAGGTGCAACATTTTCATGTACACTACAATACCTGGTTTTCAAGGTGCAACATTTTCATGTATACTGCAATAGGAATGTCTTAAAACATTTTCATGTATATGCAATAGAAATGTTTTAAAAAATATGATCGTAATTAAAATAATATATACCCATCAATAACTTGTCTTGGCTCTCAGAGAATACATAACGTGGTCATTTTTTTCTTATACATCCTGGCTTATAGCTACCAAAAGCATCCCTTCATCTAGTTCATTTTATAGTTACATCATTCATCTTAGTCCATTTTGCAGTTACATGTTTACTGAGAAGGTCTGGAACTTCCTCCAAATTTTTTCTCCATGTTCAGGGTGTAAAGGTACCAATTTTTTGCTCTATGGCCCTCAACCTCCTGCCTATTCCTTTCACCGAGGTGCCTATTCCTTTCACTGAGGTGTTTGACCGGTTCATTCGTGTTTGACCGATTCATTCAGGCTTCCATGAGTTGGTTTCTTGTGCCTGCGCCTATCTTTGTGTTTACCTTTGGACACCCCCCATGTCCCAGTACAACTGTCGGTTCTACACATGGAATATAGCAGCGTTTTGTGGCACCAATATGTGTGTACATTAGTGACCCAAGTGAAAGAATTAGATAAGGACTCACGAACCCACATCATACAAGCGCTCTGCATCATCTTCAATGGATGTGAGCCTCAAACTACAGCTGCACCAAAACGCATAACACTTTCTTCCATAACCCCTCTTTGAAATTGGATCCCCCATATCTTAGTAAGCCTCCTTCTTCAATTTGTCCAAATCCTCTACTTTTACCACATCGTATAGTGTAGCTTTCTCTAATGTGTTGAAACTCTTTGGCACATAAATCCTTGTTTTGAATGTTAATGGATGGACTCACAAGAGAGCTTATGGATGGACTCAGAGGAGAGTTGGTTGCAACGTAATTTGATCCTAGTGATTGTGCATGCAGATCCATGCATATCGCCACGGGTCTTATCACTTTGGAAATAGAGCAACAAAGGTGTTATTTGTTGAATTTTTTAAAATTTGCATTTTCAAATCATTTGTTTATGTTGACAAATACAAAAAAAAAAGTAAACACATCATGGCTTATTAAGTCGCATCACCTTCACTAAGCCAATCAAAAAATTCAGATATTAAAACTATACAATATAAAAAATCGTTTGTATGTTCAAAATAATTAAAATAATAAAGAGTTTCCTCAAACCTTTCGCAATGAGAAAAATAGGCAGCTAACTTCATCTAAAACCTGCAGAACACACCAAAATGTACCAATTAATACACAAAACACACCCAATAATAGGTACTTTGACGTCAGGGTGAAAGCTATAGTCCCTCACCGTAGATCGGCAGGGACTAATAAGAAATTATGTCTTTCCCAAAATTTCTTCCTACTTTTAACTCTCCCATTATATTTATTAAAAATTATAATGAATAATTAAAATAAAAAATGATGTCTTTCCTAAGGTTTCTTCCTAATGGTGCTAATAGGCCAATGCCTGCCAAGTAAAGGTGTGAGCAGACAACATAAAATTTCATTAAAATCAAAGTATTAGCATTAATCAAAATCAAAGCATTTGTAAAGGATATACAAATAACCAGCATGGTATAATAGGCCCATTTTAAGGAGGAATTACACATATGTACACACGTTTAATCCTAATATAATTTGCATAAGTATACTTATGCAATTGTATCAATTGTGGGTAGACGACTTCAAGATCTAACAAAATATACTTTTATAGATGACCCATTAACACTAACAATGCTATGTGCTATTAAAAATGGGCTAATATAAAAAAGTAAATAGTACTACTCTAGCCCATAACAACTTTAATGAAGTCATCTTCCTAATAGGGAAAATGATTTCTATGCTATTAAAATAAAATAAATAAAATGTTTTGTAAACTTTAATATCACACATTATTATAATTGTCAATAACAACTTGATTGAAGCCATCTCCTTAACAATGGAAAATGTTTTTTCATTCTCAATTCCCTTTACTTTAGTACAACTTTTAATTCCCTTTACTTTAGTACAACTTTTAATTACATGTATGTGTTTATTGACTATCCCATTTGGTTTATATTTCTTCTTAACTACTCCTTTCATCTAGTGGTTTTCTATCACTAGGAAGTTTCACCATATGCCATGAATGGCTTATGCCCTACAACATGACTTCTTTGTTCAAAGAATCTCATCATTTACATGAATTCTCATTATCTAATGCTTCATGCATAGTTCTTGGGTTTGTTGAAACTAACATCACAAAATAAGATAATAAATCAAGTTTTTTTCTTACTCTTGAAGTTCATTGAATCATTAGTTTGTTAAATTTATTAGTAATATTGGTGTTTCTATCTTCATCATCAAAATTGTTAACTTCAACATTATCGACCATGGTGCAAGGTCTTTTAGAAAAAAATTCCACAATTCTCCCTATCATCCATGTAGTTGTTGACTTGATTTTGAACTCATCTTCTATGTGTTTTTCCAAATAGTTTACCACATTATCATTAAAAAAACATATCTACTTTTATAGTCCTTTCTAGTTTCAAGATTGAACAATGTATATCCTTTCAATCCACTAACATATCTAATGAATATGCACCTCCTCAACTTCTTGTCAATTGTGTAGCTCTTCATCTTAGGGACCAAAGTTTGCATTGCATCCAAATAATTCTTAATAAACAACAAAAAGGATTCTTATATATCAAGCTTCTTGTGTAGTTATATCCTTCAAGTCAATCATCAATGAATGATTTGTAAGTTCTTCAGTACAACTATCTACAAAAAAATTCAGAGATTTATTCCAAATGAATTCTTTTATCCTTGCCTTGGTACTCCTTTCCTTCTCCTACTAAGTTGTTTTCTTCCTCTATGCAATTACATTATATTGTGATGCATTTCGTATCTTGAGATGTTCTTGGCTGTTAGGAACATGCCAAGACCATTTTCAACCAAGAATTTGACTGCAAGTTGTCCCTTCCAGTCAGAGGGGGTTCCCTCATTAAATCAAATCAGTTGGTTTCCCACTGTCACTGAGCAGCAACTCTTATCATTAATCCTAGGTGCTAGATTTAAATAGATTAAACAAAAGGATAAGCAGGGTAGAAGTTGAATGACATCAAACTGAAATAAAAAGGTTGTAACTTCATAGATCAAAGGTTTAATACATTGGACATGGAGACTCGGTTAACAAAGCACAATAGTTAAAAATGATAGATGGAAGAAATTGAGAAAACACAATGAATCTCAAACTTGACAGTGAGTGAGGAAGTCCCTATGAATTTGAGATGAAGAAAGGTTGGTTTGTTGGGAATCTCAACTAATGAATCCATCAAAATACCAAGTGTACAGGTTGGGCATAAATTATGAATCCAACATGATACTCTTGAATCAAATAACTTGCAGGTATATGTATATGTTCTTATTTAAATATGACTATGTCATAAAATTGATAAAACGTACATGACAGAAGTGGAGGTTGTACCAAATTCATGTTTCTTAAATATATCAACCTTACTGCAAATTATAAACTAATGAAGAAGAACAGAGATGGAAAGTGAGAAGCTCAATACATAAAATATAAAGAAGACAAGGCTCTGCTAGGAATGAGCCATGAATCCATGCATAAATCCTTAAGATCTGAAAAGATTACAATTTCCCTATGGGCTTATAGAGAATGCAAGCTTGCTACCAAGAAAATCCTCCTAAATTTCTAACCCCTCTTATTACATTAAAAATGATAGATTTTATAAAAATAAAAATCATAACAATTGTTCCAAAATTTTTGGGAATAAGATCTAAAAATAAAATAAATCTCAAATCAAATGCAAAGACCTAGAACTGCTAGAGTCAAAGGCCCTCGAATCTAGAAACAATCTTTTGTTTACTGATATTTCTCCTTTAAATCTTGAACTTATTTTCCAAATTATCCATGGAGATAAGTTGTTTGGAAGTTGTCGACACCTTGAAGCTCTATTGTCCTTGATTTGGCTAGATTTAGAATGGTTCATATCCTTTGTTTATTATCAAATACTTTGCCACCTATACATTCGTTATCTTTATGCCATGAAAAGCTAGATCTGTTTTGAACAACTAATGCCTAGAGATTTGGATCTATTTGCCAAAAATATTGTAAGGTACCATATCTATTATAATAGCTGAAACAAAAATATTGCAGAGAATAACAGTGGAACAACAAAATAGATGAAACCACAGCACCAAAATAATACCTTTATAGATAGAAAAAACAATGTTCACTTGCCTCTTTGAGGGGGCAACCTCCAGCAAAGCAACACTCTATTACAATAATTCTCAAGAAAAAACTTCTCATACCCTCGACTCCTATTTATACTAAATCTATCTACCAAAAGAACAATCTAGAGGAAGATCTTCTAGAAGTGGAAGCTTCTATTGGGTCTTCTTACATTTGACTTATTCTTCATTATTACTAGGAGTTATTAATATTGTCCTTTATTACATGGAAAATATATTATTCTTCCTATGTGAGGGGTTCGAGAGGTTCGGTCCCTAACATGCCCTCCCCCTTAAAAAGCAACCTTGTCCTCAAGGCTTGAGATGAGAAAATTGCTATAGAATGGTAGTTGGCTCCGAGGTGGAATATGTTGGAGTTGTATCTTTCCACTGTACGAACACTTCCTTGATGGTGCATTGACGGAGACGACACTCATGCCAATCCAAGACTGCTTGTGGTTGCAACCAAATGGATCCTTCTTCATCCAACTCGGGAAGACTGGTTTGAGTTTGGCACTTAGTTCCAATCACCTTCTTTAAGCAGGAGACATGAAAAACATGATGGAGCTTAGAATGACTGGGAAAAGATAATTGATAGGCCACATGTCCCACGCACTTGACAACTGTATAAGGACCATAAAATTTGAGTGCCAGTTTCTGACAATGGTGTTATCACTGAGTAATTTGTTTTGGCTGAGGAAACAGCTTACAAAGGTAACCTACAAACCAAATTTAAGACTTGAAACTATTCCTTCCAATCTAGAGGGGGATCTCTCTTTGTCACTTAATCTCTAATAGACAGTTTTTCTTTATAGGACAATGGCCAGGGTTTCAAGGTTTGAGTGGATTTGATAGTGTTGTTGGCAAGGAGGAGAATGAGGCTTTTTGGGCTATGGAGTCAGATCTTGAAAACAAATGAAACTAATGTCTTGGTAATAGAACCTCACAGAGGAATAGAGGCTAAATTTGGTGGATGAAACCTTCAGTTTTTTGGATTTAGCTATAGAGAGTGAAAGAGGAAGAAAGCAACAAATAACAACATCAGAGCACCATATAGATGAATTCTGACCTAGTTAGGAAGAAAAGGACAAAGTTTAAATTCCTTGAGTTTAGAGCACCCTTTAGATGAATTCTAACTCTTAAAAAACAATTCAAACTGAGGAAAAATGAGATGTGAATAGAGACACAAGAGATACATACACAAAGACAAGAAACACACTGTCAACTCATCACCATTAGAATCTCTTTCATGAAGGTTCAGGACTTCTGCATTTCACTCCATTCAGATTCAAAGATTTTACACTGAAAGTCAAAAATTCTATAGTTCTGCCAACTCGCCCCTTTTACATCAAAATATCCAAATATATAAGAGCCTACTTTCCATACTAGGCTACTAGGGGTCGAATTCCTCCTGACTACAATAGTGGATCTGTTTACAATAGAAGAGGAAAACTCAAAAATGACTTTACTAAAAATAGTAAGTTTGTTTGACCTTATTTAATGCAAAATAAACATATCTTATACAACCAAATATCCAAGCTAAATTCGATTATGAAGTGTGGATGAGTCATCAGGTTCGTTTGGATATGCCTTCAAGAGAAATGGTGTGTTGGCATTTTGCTATGTCACCTTTGTGTAGTGTACTGGTGCCGGTGCTACGCAAATTCTACCTACAGTGTTTGCGTAGCAGGTTTGCGTAGAGTACTAGTGTCAACGCTACACAAATGCTACCTACAGCGTTTACGTAGCAGGTTTGCATAGCGCACTAGGATTTCTTGAAATGTGTGCAGGTCCAGGTGGTAGGCACTGATACAAAACTTGATTTAACCTCCAATGTGGTATACCTAACCTTTGATGTTGTCCTTTTCATTTATATATGACTACAGCATTTGCGTAGTGCTGGTGCGCTACACAAGTGTTGTGTATGCTTGCCTTATCAGTCAAAATTTGCAGTTGCTCAAAAAGGGTGATTCATGCTACCATAACTTTCTGGATCATAAGCACGAGGGCTTCAAAAAGGTGTTTATATAGAAAGGTGTTCAAACTTAGCTAACTTCTACCTCTCTTAGTCACCTTTTAGTTTGCAACTGTAATGGCGACTTCCTCCAAAAAGAAAAATTGTGTTTTTCATCCTTTCATACTTGTGCTACTTCTGCAAGTATCTCCAGTCTTCTCCTGGCCTCGTCATTCAACTGCATCCTTTTATTTAGATGCATGTTCTCCTTCCTCAATGCTAGGTTCTGCACTTTCAAATTTCCCACCTGCCTAAACAAGTCTGCATTTCTCTTCAATTTTTATTGAGCATTAGAAAGGATTGCACAGGTATTGTCTATGGTTGGTCTACATTCTATGTAATGATTCATGATTCCTTCCTCTGATATTCTCTTTTCTTCCATGATCTTGATGATCTGATCTTGAGCTTCTCTTAGCTGCTTATTCAGACATCTTATGTTATTTTCTCCTTTTGTGGGTGAGGTAGGAGGTCTCTCACTTGTTGCTTGCTTGCCCTGTATGTCTAGACTATTCTTCCTAGTTGAGGATCTTGTCAGAGGTATTGTGGTCTTGACCAAAACTGTAGTCTCAGGGATTTGCATGACCTCCTTTCCCTTTGACATTTCTTTCATAGGGCCTGCTTTTCTCTATGGTGTTTGTTCCTCAGAACCTCTCTCAACTAGTTTCCTCTTAAACTCTTTGTTTTCTTGATAAAACTAAGCAATCACATGTTAAGCCTCTCTAATTTATTGTTGCAATTCCCTAATTTCTTAGTCTTTATCTCCTACTTTGGCTTGGCCTTCATCCATCCCTTGATTTGAAATCTCAACATACTCTGTCTGGACTGTTGGTGTAGGAATGTTTCTTGGTGTTGACCTTGTGGTTGGCCTTCTAGGTGTATGGGTCTCTTTTGGTTGATCAATGGACAAAATTTTTCTACCCTTCTTTGGAAATGGTTGGCTTGGAGGAGAGCCTTCAACTTCCTTCCCTTTGCTTTTCTCTGCAGCACTTTCTCCCTTTTTACTTGAGCTGCTAGGAGACACCCTTTCAGCGGACAATGGGGTGTCGCTTTTGGTCTCTAGGGGAATATTAGTTGAGGATAAGAAAGAATCCCATTCCATGTTTAGTTTTCTGAGTCCTTCAACAATTAGTGGCTTGAATAAGGAGAAATGGAATAGGATGCTTTTAAGTTGGTTAGCTTTAGTTTGGACCATGCCTACCATCTTTCCTAAGCTTCTATACAGGTAAAAAGGCAAGTTGGGAGGGTTTTTCCCTGTGAAGTGCATGAGGAGTCTCACATGGTACTAGTACACCCTATCAAACCTACCCTCACAAGTGAAATATACATGTATGACCCTCAACAACTTCTCATAGGGATCTAACAAATATTCCCTAGGAATGGTGGCTCCTATCTTTTTATTTTTGTATTTAGGCTTAAGGAAATCAATATAAAATGCAGAATCCAAAGGCATACCTTTAAACCATCTTTCCCCTAGGATTGGGATCTCTGTAGCAGAAACTATTGACTCCTCTGACACTAGGAAGATGACCCCAGCAATTGTTGTCTGGACACCATTGTAGTTGATGGAAAACTCCCTTGTCAACTATTGGTTATATCCTTGAATTTTCTCATAGAATCTAGTGCATCTGGCTTGCTCAAAAGAAACTTTGAACTCAGGGTCTGAGTTCACCAAGTTGAGGCTCTGTGACTCATACCTCAACACATTCCCTCCTATGTGCTTCTTTTTCTCCTGTGATGTCTTGGCTGAGTGAATAATTTTGCAGGGTGGATGTGATCTTGTGGCAGGGAAAGAGATGCCCAATACCTAACGGGTAAGCTTGCGCAATAGGCTTAATAAGGCTAGGGTTTGTTTCAAAATAGCATGAGAGCTTCACTGAGCAATAGGGATGTGAATTAGCAGGTTATCAATGCGAGGATGGTTAGGTTTCACATGTGTTTACCACATCTAGCGACTGGTTATGAGGTGAGGAGAAAAGATCTAAGCACTAGGATTTGCGTAGCGCATAACAGGATTTGCGTAGTAGAAGTTTGGTGGAGCTTGCCCGAGGGGAAAGAAACTAGTTCTCGGGCCAAAAACTCATGCAAAGGGGTGAAGGATGATGGATAAAGATATAAGATTTGATGTGAAGAGGTTTGAGAGGGAAAATGTACCCATTTGAGATGAAAAGACCTCTTGCATCATTTAAGTGACTTGCGCAGCGCACTTGCGCAGCGCACCCAGTTTTGATCTTTCCAAGACACATATGCCACGAATAGCCATCAAACCCCTGTACTAACAATTTTTATGTGATTATGCTCACAAATGATGCTCTGACAATACTTTACCTTTTAAACTTATGACTTGGATATGACTTAGACTCAAGACAAGTCCCTTGCAAAAATATTTCATGATCACAAACCACCTATGGACCCTCTAAATGACTTATTCACCTTGATAGTATTTAATTACGTATACAAACCATTGACTCAACTTTGGAATGCCTTGGTCTTCCCAAGACCATGGCATGACTTTTAAAACCTTAGACAAACTATAAACTTTACCCTAAAAATATTGATGTTAACAAATGGTCATCCTTGAGTAAATTTTACGTATAATTAAGGTTGCAGTCGAAGAAACACCTAGTCCCCTTCAGCAAATTGACGTTCTGAGCAACCTTGATATGCTTGTTACTTCATGCGATTCTGATCCATGGCCAAATTATCTTTGAGGGTACAGAGAATAGCATCTCACACTGTAAGAGGTTGGTCAACCACCTGGACCTTCGAGACACCGGGTATGTATGAGAGAACTGAAGGTGGATTTTGTCCATATACGACTTCAGAAGGAGTCAAGTGAGTGGTTGTATGGTAAGAAGTGTTGTACCACCATTCAGCTAAGCATAACCATTGCTCTCAGTGATGTTTCCTTTCATATGGAAAACACCTGAAGTATGTTTCCAAACACTCGTTGACAACTTCAGTTTGGCCATCAGTCTTGGGATGATAGGTGGTGCTAAGATGCAATTGGGTGCCCTGTAGCCTGAACAGTTCTTACCAAAAATTGTTGGTGAAAGTGGGATATTTGTCAAAAACAATAGAATGAGGCATGCCATGAAGCTTGAAGATGTGATCCATGCAAATTTGAGCCACAGTGGAGGCAGTAAATGGGTGTTGAAGAGAACATAAATTAGCATACTTAGAAATACGATCAACTACCACCATGATGATTGACTTATTGCGCGATTTAGGTAATCCAACAATGAAATCCATATAGATATCCCTCCAAATAGCAGGTGGAATCAAAAGAGGTTGTAGTGTGTAAGGGGATTTGATTTTTTATCCCGTGTTTCATTGACAGACATCACATTCTGCCAAAAAAGTGTGAACATCTTGTTTCATACCATCCCAAAAAAAAAAAACGTTTGACCCTGTCATAGGTTTTGGTAAACCCTAACTACCCAGTTGTGGGTTTGGCATGAAGCTCAGAAAGCACCATGGATTTAAGTTGTGATTGTTTACTTAAATACAAACGACCTTTGTAGAGAAGCTCATCATTGTGCCTAGAATACCCTGGGGAAATTGGAGAATTGGATTGAAATTGTTGGATCAGGCATGAAATTTTGGGATCTTGCATCCATTCCTAGTGAATAGCTTGGAGTTGATCTGGTATAATGAAGGAGAGGGAAAAAAGGGACCCTTCATCTTCATATTTTCTTGAAAAAGTATAAGCAACCACATTGTCTTTTCCTTTCTCGTAAATGATCTCATAATCATATCCAAATAGCTTAGTCCACCATTTTTGTTGCTCTGGGGATGAAAGACGTTGCTCCATAAAATACTTGAGGATATGATTATCTATCTTAATTTGGAAGCATTGCCCCAAGAGATAAGAGCACCAGATATCCATTGCATGAAAAATAGCCAACATTTCCTTTTCATAGATTGATTGGCCCAAATGTTTCTCTGACAGTTGTTTGTTGGTAAAGGCCAAAGGCCAGCCATCTTGCATAAGGACTGCTCCAATTCCTCTCCCGGAAGCATCACATTCCAGGACAGAGGTCTTTGTGAAGTCAAAAAGGGCCAGGACAGGAGTGGTGCACATACTCGCCTTCAAGGCTTGAAAGGAATGATCAACTCCTTGAGTCCAAGTGAAAGAATTCTTTTTAAGGAGAGCAGTGAGAAGCGGCACAATCTTTCCATAATTCTTAACAAACTTGCAATAATAGCCTATTAAACCCAAAAAACCACGCAATATTTTGAGAGTCTTCGGGCGAGGACAATTCTGCATAGCTTCAATCTTCTTAGGATCCACCCTGACACTCGCCTTGCCAACAATATGACCCAAGTAATCGACTTCCAAGGCTCCAAAAGAACGTTTAGATTGTTTGAGCAAAATTTGGTGCTAAGAGAGTAGATGAAGAACTCGATCCACATGAGCAAGATGGGTTGTCCAAGTTTTACTATAGATAAGAATATCATCAAAGAAATCTAAGACAAAATGACGAAGAAAAGGACGGAAGACATGATTCATGAGGATTTGGAAAGTGGAGGGAGCATTACCCAAGCCAAAGGGCATGACCAAGAACTCAGAGTGTTCCTCAAGAATTCGAAATATAGTCTTGGGAATGTCTACCTCTTTCATACATATATGGTGGTAGCTAAAACGAAGATAAAGTGTAGTAAAGTAGTGGGCACCACTTAATTCATCCAAGAGATCATCAATGACAAGAGTGGGAAATTTGTCTTTGATGGTGAGTTTGTTCAGGGCGTGAAATTCAGGACACATGCGTCAAGAGCCTTCTTTCTTGAGTACCATGACCACGGGATAATAATAGGGGCTAGTACTAGGACGGATAACGCCTACGGTGAGCAATTCTTGAACAATTTTCTCAATTTCATTTTTCTGGGAAAAGGGATGATGATAGGGACGAACATTGGGAGGAATGTTTTCGTGGATGAGGGGAATGGAATGATCATGAACACCACAAGAAGGAGGAAGCCCCTGGGGAGTGGAAAAAACAACTTGATGTTTGGATAGGATGAATTGGAGGTTAGGAGTCACAGAGGGTGTCTCAATGGCATGAATGGAATGGATTTGTGCAATAATGTTGGAACGACCTTTTTTTAAGATCTTTTCCATGCGATGGGAACTGATTATCTTAGGGGAACTTGTTGTGATTCCTTGTAACGTATATTGTTGGCCCTCCTAGTTGAATTACATGGTTAATTCCTTAAAATCCATGAGAATGGGGCCAAGAGTCCTTAACCATTCGGCACCCAACACAATGTCGCAACCACCCATGTCGATAGAAAACATATGATATGTATGTGGTATTGACCAATTTGGAGATGCACATTTTCACAATGCCCCCCACATTTCATGGACCCACCATTGGAAATCATGATTTGAAATTTGTTGATTCCTCGGATATAGCAATTAGTTTCATGGGCAATGCGGCGATGAATAAAATTATGGGTGTTGCCATTGTCAACGAGGATGATGACCTTCTAATGCTTAATGTAACCAATTATCTTGAGGGTTTGGGAGCAGAGAAGCCAGTGAGAGAATTCAAGGAAATGACCGATTCAACTTTTTGGGGGTCTGAGGGTGGAGTCGGGTCAGTGGGTTCAAGTGACTCGACCACAAGGGAGCCTTGACCTCTTCTTCATAAACATCCTTAGAGATGGCCATAAAAATCTTATGTTCCTTACACTTGTGTATAGGAAAACATTTTTCATCGCAATTATAACAAAGGCCCTTGAGTTGGCATTCAGTCATTTCTACCCGGGTCAATTTCAGGATCTTTGTGGAGTGGAAGGAGGAGCGGGAGTGACTGGTTTAGGGTGAGGAATAAAGGAGGGTTTTTTGGTTTGAGAAGAGACAACATATTTTTCTTCCTTAGTTATTTTATTAGCTTCCACCCAACTATGTGGGTGAGCCATGAGGATGTGGGCACATATCTCATCCTTGAGGCCATTAATAAAGCATTCTTGGAAAAAAGCATCAGACATGCCCTCCATGCGGAAATCCAATCTCTCAAAAGAAGCTATAAAGTCTTCCACTATGCCAGATTGTTTCAACTTTGTCAAACAGCCTAAATGGTGGTTGTCAGTGTCAAAGTGTTCATAAATATCTACAACAAATTGTGTCTAAGTCACATACCCTTGGATGGAATTTTTTCTCCATTGTCAACATTCTTGATCTAGATGGTGAAAACCATAACGGAGTTTGGCCAACTCATATGTAATCTCGTACAAAGAGAAATAGTGTTCCATTTGTGTTACCTAACTGGTGGGATCCGAGCCATCAAATTTTTTCACATCCACTCGTGGAAGGCGTAGATCACGTTGAAAGTGATGGGGCTAAAAAGTCTGGGAATTCAAGCTTGGCATAGATATGTCTAGCAAAGGATTCAAGTTGGGTAGAGAGGTCATGTTTCAAGGTTTCCATTTTTGCGTCTATGGTGGAATGAATTTTTTTATTGATGGTGGTAATATTGGCACTAAATTTCCGCACTTCCTTCTAGACCTCTGTGAAATCAGAGGACAAGGTATTGAGGCGGGCTTCAAGTTCTTGGATACAGGTGTGGGTCATGATGAAGGGGGGGACCAAAAAGAGGCAGGTGGGACCACACAGAAAAGCGGTTATGGGTGAAGGGTATTACGATAATTAGGGCAATGAGGGGAATCCAATGGGGTAAGTCCCAAATAAGGGGTTCGGGTCCAAGAAAATTTTTTTTTGCTGAAAATTGATAGGTATGACTACGATTAGGGCGAAGAGAGGAATCCAATGGGATAGGGCTCAAATAATGGCGTAAGAAAGATCCAAACTAAGGAGGCTAGATTGTGGCCTTAGCCGTACTACTTAACTACCCATGTACGAGAGAGTGTCTTCCCAAGTGTTGGTCTCGGTGGCACTATAGCAGTTAGGCGAAAAATTAGTTTATCTACATAGGGCTTTAGGATATATAGGTCGATTTGTATAAAGGTGTTGTCTGATGTGCCACCACTCGAAGGGGTACCAACAGGGGTTACAAGGGTTTCCAACAATGTGTGCCTAAGTACCACTTGTATTTCTTGTGTGTATGCTTCCCCGACCGCGGATTTATCCATTGAACGACAGATCTCTTAAGCTTTAAGACGTCGGAAAATGCCTCTACCCTGAAAAATATAACCTACAATTTCATGCCAAGGAAAGTGCTTTGATACCACTTGTAAGGTACCAAATCTATTATAATAGTCGAAAACAAAAATATTTCAAAGAATAATAGCGGAACAACAAAATAGATGAAACCACAGCACCAAAATAATACCTTTGTTGATAGGAAACAATGTTGACTTGCCTTTTCGAGGGGGCAACCTCCAGCAAAGCATCACTCTATTACAATAATTCTCAAGATAAAACTTCTCATACCCTTGAGTCATATTTATACTAAATCTATCTACCAAAAGAACAATCTAAAAGAAGATCTTATAGAAGTGGAATCTTCTATTAGGTCTTATTACACTTGACTTATTCTTCCTTATTACTAGGCCTTATTAATATTAACCTTTATTACATGGAAAATATATTAGTCTACCTATGTGAAGGATTAAGGGTTAGGAAGGTTAAGTCTCTAACAAATATCTTTTTCAAAATCTCTATAATTCTACCACTAAATTCAATTATCCAACTATGTGCTCTCCACTGGGCATTTTTTGAAACCATTTCTACATCCCGATCCCACAACGATGTGATGATTCAGAAACCTTTTAAATTTATGTTGAGATGTGGCAATTTCTTATTCATTTTCGTGTTTGGTCGGGCGGATTTGAAATGGCCCGAGCCAAAATGTGAAATAATCGTGTATTGACACGTAGCGTCGGACAAATTTGGCATATAACCTTTTCGATTTCGCAACCATCCACTAAAGAACATGCTAATTAAAACGTGACTTTCAATCTAAGCCATCGATCTCTTTACCATTGATGGTGACCATCGGATTTGGATAACGACGTCAAACATTTTAATTGATTTTCTATTTGTGGGATATATGCCACATGCAATAGTTTGAAGAGTTTAGACACATTTAAATAGATAACTATTCGACGTGTAGTGCAATACCTTTGGCTCCTTGTGATATTTAATTGGTGTTTTACACTTGGCATTTAGACTCGGTTGATCATGGTGTTTGGTCAAGGTTATGACACTTGTAGTATGGTCTCAATCATGACTTGGGGGTTAGGTTTGGAAATAGAGCTAACTCGATTGAAACTTGGATATAAAAACCAATACTTTTACCAAATCCTAATTTAAATATAAAATCATTAAATAATAATAATAAAGATTTTATATTTAATAATAATAATAATAATAATAAATTTTTCTTTTAAAATGTTTGGTTTTTGGGTCGCATTTGGCAAAAGATTCTTTGGCATTTTTCAAACAAAAATTGAAAAGACCAAGTAAATTAGGAGACTCCGGCAAAGTTTGACGCAAGGATTTTGGAAACTTAAACAAAATCGATCTATGTTACAACAATGAATACAAGGTCAAATTTTATCTAAGGATTCCTTCATCCTTATATCACTACAAAGGAATCCTTAGATAAACATTCCCCTCAATGACAAAGTTTGACGCAAGGATTTTGGAAGCTTTAACAAAATCGATCTATGTTACAACAATGAATACAAGGTCAAATTTTATCTAAGGATTCCTTCATCCTTATATCACTACAGAGGAATCCTTAGATATACATTCCCCTCAATGATCACTCCTCAAGATTGTTAGTATCTTGCTAGCATGATTTTGGACACAAGACTTAAATTGCTTGAATTTATTCAAGACTTTCTCTTTATAAAATAGACCTATATCTGTCAAGAGAAATTGTCAATGAAAATGACAAGGCACTCACTTCCTCCTTTCAACACCATTTCCATCAATACATGTAAAAATGTCTATACTAGCTCCAATACCTCTATAGTTCATTGATCAAGGAATCAAAGGTTTTCTCGTGTTTCTTAAGAAGCACATTATTCTTGCAGACATTCAAATTCGAGTTAGCTTCAAGGGAATCCATTTTTTGTGACCAACTCTCTCTAGATCAATTCATACATCTATTAAATTGATAGATGTCAAATTCATTATTGCTAAAGTGTGATGGTATTTTCCTCCAGATTATTCCCATAAAAAACCCTAATCTCTTCCATTGGCATTGACCTTGGATGGAACAAAATAACTTTATCTTGAAATTGCTACTTACTCTCAACTCCTTAGTCCAACTTTGTCCCATCAACGTTTTTCATCATTGTGGACAAACAACATCCTTGAACAAAATATACATAATACAATCGTAACCACCCTATTCATTTGTGTTCATTACAATGGGCAACAACCTATAAAAAAAAAATGAGATCCAATCATTTAATTTGGTCAATTGCATAATCTCTAAAACGTTGGGAATCCTTCCAACCATTGTCTACCTTAGGCCAAGTATTTATGCATATTAAGCCAACTAGACTTTCTTGATAATGCCATCCTCTAACTATCAAACATCACACAAGTCATCCTCTCCAACTAGACAAGGAAGATAACTTAACTACTTTGACACCTTTAATATAGATAATGTGCTTAAAACAACACATTTTTGTAAATATTTCTTTTGTTACTTTAAACTTTCACCTTGAAGTTATCAGGAATAAATCAACTTATTGTTATAACCTATATGTATGGGCTTGCACATGATCTACAACTTTTCTTTCTATGTGTTCAATCCTTCAACAAAACTTATTTTTTTAGATGCTTAAGTCTTACGCAAACTTTCCTTTTTAAGTTGTCAAACCTTTTGCAAAGATCTTTATATATATATATATATTCAAGTCTTTTAAAAAATTATTTCCATGTCCTCAAACCTTCCATAGAACTTTCTTTCACATATTTTCAATTATTCTATTTTTTATGATTTCTATACCTTCCATAGAACTTTCTTTCACATATTTTCAATTGTTCTATTTTTTATGATTTATTTTTTATGATTTCTATAGACTTGATCGGGGTGTTCTTCAAACCTTCCATTTTGTAAGTCCATAAAAGTTCCTTTTACATATTTTCAAGTATTCTACGTTTTTATGAGTTCTATAGACTTGAATTATGTGTTCTTCAAACCTTCCATTTTGCAAGTCTTTAAATGTTCTACCATTTTTTTAAGGGTTTCATAAGCATGACTTGAAGGAATTTCAAACCTTCTATTGACACACTTTATAGAATTAGTTATTCAGCAGTGCAAAGTACTTATAGTTCTTACAATTTTCTTACTTTGTAGCTTTTTTTCTTTCCATGGGTTTATCTTGTGTTTTTTTTTATTATCTACAATTCTACTTTATGTATCTCCCCTTTTATACAACTCTGTCTATTTAATGGATTTTTCATTTATATTTGTTTTATGTAAATGTCTTATATTGCAAAATTTATGGTCCATAAATCTTCATCTTCGAAAAATTATAAAAAACATTTATAGTGAATATTTTCACAAAATTTTGACATTGAGGATTTTTTGGTCCAAAAACTCTACTTTGTAGTTCTTTTCCTTCTCCCCAACTACTTGGATTCTTCACGTCAAATAATCGAGATGTGAACATCAAATCATCTCGAGATCGCATCAGATATAATCACAATTAACTTTTCTCCAGCAAGGACATGATGGATTCAATCAACCAGCAACGAAGGACTCGAACGCAATGAATGAACAATCTCGATAAAACAAGAAATGATCACACATTGGATCAGCGATTCACAATCAACTATACCTTAAGAAATTTTTAACATTGTCTTTATAAATAAAATAATTTATTAGCCTCGAGGGTTAGTTCAATTGATCTAGAGCCAAATGTGAGGTTTCATGTTTGTTGTTGGTCAAGGTTTGACTTTCTTGATTCCCCCGAGACGAGGTCTCATAATCATGGCCGACAAGGTAAGGTTTGGTTTCATGTTTGTTGTTGGTCAAGGTTTGACTTTCTTGATTCCCTCGAGGCAGGGTCTCGTAATCATGGCCGACAAGGTAAGGTTTGGCACACATAGGAACATCTTCAAACAGATATAGATAATGTAGGTGCTTACAAACACATGTAGATATAAATAGTGATAGTTGGCTATACACACAAGCTTAGAGAAATAATGATAATGATGTGGTTGGTAAATTGAAACCAAAAAACATAAATAAAAACAAAAAACATAAATGTTATAATCATGCATATTGATGTGTATAATCTTCAAATTGTGGATAGCAATATGTTTTAACATGTTTTATATATATAATTTTAGATTGTAGTTAACATTGTATATTTTGTAAAAAAACTCCTCACAGACAATAGTGATCCATCTCTAGTGCGGCGGCGGCAGAGAATGTGAGGGTTCATTTTTTAGGGCTTCGGCCTGGTCTTGCAGTTTCTCCACAGGACCGCTGGCCTCCTCTCGACCTGTTCCAAGCATCTCAAGCTCGTTCCCGCTCGTTAGCAGATCCCCAATGGAGGTTGTGTCTTCCCTAGTGGTTGCACCTGCGACTGATGCGCCCCCTCTCGTGGCTGTGTCCCCCAAGGTGGTCGGCGCCCACCCTGCTCCTGCTCGCGCCTCTTTAGACGCTTTTGCCAAGCCCGACGGGGGTTGCTCCGCCCTCCCCCTCCCATATCAGGGTCCCTCTATGGGACGTGCGGGACGAGCTTCTTTCAAGGATATGGCCTCCCTTCGAGGGGGTTCCTCTGCTCTGAATACTTCGATTGTTGAAGCCCCTGCAGTTTCTATCCAGATGCCGAAGGAAGCACTGGTGTTTTCCTCTCAGCTCAGCAAGCTTGCCCTGGTTTGCAGGTTCAACGGCTTCTGGCCGAGTCTGGTTGATCTTCGCTCCTGGATCGACTCCGAATGGTTCYCGCTTCTTGTGGGTGAGGTTTCAGTCTGCCCCTTTGCGAAGGGTTTTTTCRCARCTATCTTTGATTCATCTGATGAAAGAGACTTGGTTTCCAACTCYRGGMCGTGGTTYTGGGGCAGAGTAGGGTTGTCCRTGCAGCCGTGGACCCCTGACTTTGATCCAACCACAGCCTCTATTTCTTCTGCTCTGGTCTGGGTGCGTCTCCCGTCACTTCCCCTCCACTTCCGRGGGGACAAATCTCTTGAATCTATCGGAAATGGCATAGGGAAATTTCTCTGCAATAGCCCTGAAGCTGCCCCAATCAACTCCACCTTTGCCCGTATCTGTGTAGAGATGGAATTCAACAAGGGTTTCCCAGCAGAAATCATCCTCCTCGGACAGAACTACTCTTGGACCCAGAAGATCGATTTCGAGAACCTTTGTTTCAGATGCAGGGTATGTTTTGAAACAGGGCACATAGCCCGAAACTGTGAGAAGTCATCCGGAAAAAGAAGATCACCCCGAAGCCAAAGGCCCACTTGGTGGACAGGAGCACAACCAGAGAAGCAAGCTGAAGCAAAGATCCCGCCGTCAGAAGCTGAAGGGGAATCCGTCTCCGTCCCCAAAGAACCTGTTAAGGGGGAAGACCCAGCGGAAGCAGCTCTACCCAGGTCTTCAAGCCCAACCCAGCAAGCCTCAAGCTGGGCCGATATTGCTGAGGCAAAAGAAGCGCAAGCTCAGCCGGAAATTCATAACCAAGGTCAAAGCAATGAATGGCAGGTCGTAACAAAAAAGAAAAAAAATGTCTATCAGCGGAAAGATGTAATGACGCGAAGCCGATCTGGCTCGCTGAAATAGCTATTAAAAAGAAGTAATCTGAATAATGTGGTAACGTATCCAGGATTTTGAATTTTGAGTGATAGAATTCACTCTCGATGTAAAGGACTCAGTGGCTTGCCACTGTTTTTAATAACATAACCGTTTCTGTCAAAAAAAAAAAAAAAAAACATTGTATATTTTGTATTTACTTAATATTTTTTAAGGTGCTATATGTCAGCTCCATTTTGATTATAGAAAGAATTATACAATTTCCTTATATTATGGTGTAATAAATGTCTCTCAATGTAACCTTATTAATTTTCTTCACCCAATAACAATAACAATCTACATAAAATAATATAAATATAACCATACTAATTTCTTTCAACCAATAACAATCTACATAAAATAATATTTTTTTTAATTCATGAAAAAATTCACACAAATAAAAGTTACTTAATCTTTAAAATGACTTTCCCAAAAAAAACAAAATACTTCTTAGAACCTTGAAAATATAATCTCAATTTTCAACAATATTATAAACAACCCAATAAAAAATTGAATTGCACCCTACAAAGGCCTCAATATCGAAACTATGATGTGATACACCTTTATAGCATACTTAATTTTGTTACCCAATTGGAAAACTAAAATGAAAATTGTGCATCTCTTTTGGTTTGACAAATATTTACATAAATCATTAATAATTATTTATAAAATATTTATAACACTTTGAAAAATATCATATAATTTCATATAAATAATTATAAACAAATATTATATAATTTCACATAAATAAAATTACACAAATATTATATAATTTCACATAAATAATAATACATATATACATAAATGATAATACACGTGTAAAATACTTATAACAACTTAAACAAGCATCATATAATTTCACATAAATTATCATACTCAAGTATTTGTAAAATACTTATAACAAGTTGAACAAGCATTATATAATTTCAACTTGTTGTATGCAACATAGTACACAATATGAACCATTTAACTCTTGCATTATAAAAATTCAAAGAGCTAATTACGTCATCATAATTTATACACATTATATCAGAATATCATAGATTAAATTTGATAATAAACAATGAAATGATGTGCCAAAGGATATGTTCACTACTCATCCAGAATTGGCATTCCTACCCTAATGCTACTTCAAAATTTAGATAATGATATTGAAAATGATAACATAAAATATAATAAATAAAAATTAAACTTTAACACTGGATCAAAATTTAGATAATGATTTTATAGAATTTTTGTTATATTAATATTAAGAAAATGATGATAACGACATAAATGTTTATTGGTCTTTTCACCAAATCAAGGAAAATTTATTTACTATGCCACTTCACTAGTTATTAGTGGACTAAGGTAAGAGAAATGACAAGGAAAATATTTGATACCTTCATAGAAAAAATTAGTATGAATTTAGAAAATACAGAGAAAACAAAATATGCAGGGAGTCTATCTAAAGTCCATCTTTCCTTTATAGTCTTTTTAAAAAAACTTATAAAATTCTCACATATTGGCTTAATATGACATAAAACCTAGAGAGATTTAGGAACTATACATTATAGAAATGATACTTGTTCTTAGCTTGATTCTTCACCTCAGCTTCTTTTGCTAGCATGGATGTTGTACTTGACAAATTGTTTCTTCCTCCATTGTTGTTTCTCTTAGAGATGCTACTAAGATATTAGCATTTCTGACAAAATCAAGATTGATCTGGATGAACATGTTATGCTTGGAGATCAAAGGCTCAATTTGGGTATTATGATGGGCCTTACTTAATTCCATTTTAGCATGCTTGGTCTTCAAATTCTCCAACTATGCATAAATACTATCAGTCAAATGAGAAATGGTTGCTTGTATCCCTTTGAGCTAGCAAGCCAAACTTCTCATTAAACGTTGAAACTTAGCATTGTAACATGAACTAGTCCCCACTGCATCAATTCCTATTTTCCACAATGTTGGTCAATGGAATCAAATCCGAAGGGCACACCCAATTGTGCAAACACCCTTGGAAATGAAATATCCCACTGCCATTGTGAAAWCCCATTCCCCCCCTCCATCTATACCTTGATCATGGTAACAAAGGGCATAACCACAGGAGGAAKGGAGTTTATTAATCTCCATTGYATGTGAAATGAATTCACTTACCACTTGTCCATTATTTTAGGGTGGGTGTGGAAACAAAAGTTCTTGGATGTGATTATCATGGAAGGTATTGAAATATTACATCCCCCCCCGCCCCCCCATTTTGATATAATTGTGCCTAGTTTAATAAGTGATTCTGTGAATTTTGTTTATCAATCTTGCTAGGATTGAGGACTTCGTTTTGCATAGGTTCCTCATTTGCAAAATGATAAGCATGG
This sequence comes from Picea engelmannii, assembly GCA_009831015.1. NCBI lineage: Eukaryota > Viridiplantae > Streptophyta > Pinopsida > Pinales > Pinaceae > Picea > Picea engelmannii. The sequence continues at coordinate 392,365 of ML779055.1, read as the reverse complement.
GATCACTAATAACCACTATTGATTTGACTTGTCTCGCCCCCATAATACTAAGTCCTTGAAAGAGGGATAATGCTTCAACCTAGTTATTTGATGCCTTTCCAAGTCCCCAAGCATACATCAATTGTTGTCCTTTGAGGTTGTAAAAAAATTCCCCTGACACCTGCCACCCCAAACAAGATAAGACTTTGAAACAGAAGAAACTTCCATTATATTTGAGATAACTTGAGCTTTCCTTGATAACCTCCTAACTAGATCGATGGTAACTTAAAAAACACACTAGCTATAATGATAATTACATTCAATGAAATTGTTCCCAAGAGAAAAATATACAATTTTATTGTGGGACTAAAAGATTAAAAAACAACAAAGTAATAGACATTGTAAATCTCTATTACAAATACGTCATAACTCTATAATAATCCTATAGTTATATCACCATAAGAATAATACATGATGCGTCATAGAAGACCAAAATATTAGGTTGTGAGGTTTAAAAAATTAACATCCACATTAAAAAAAAAAAAACCACACCATAAGAATAATACATGGCGCCTCATAAAATACTAAAATATCAATTTGTGGGGTTCCAAGGAATTAACATCCACATAAAAAAAGAGAACTGCAAATCTATCTTGATTGTATACACACTATAACCTTGAAAAGGTGACAAATATAAATAATGGTAAAGTAACTTACAATATGAAGTAGGAGACCATAAAATCATAATGTGAAGTCCGTAGAGGTAAGAAGGCTCAATACATCAGAATCACAACTTCCAACTTGCAAGGTCATCTCGTTAATCTCATATCTCAATTTATTCAATAGTTGATTTCATTGTGACTGGTAACACTAATTGAGTAGGTAAAGTATTTTTATGCAAAAGGCACTTAGAGAGATTATAAGTTATATTTACTTACTTCGTTATGTTCTAATTAAAAAAACTATCAAAAATAGTTATTATTAAATTTTATAAAAAAATAATTAATTAATCAATATATCAGTTTTTCTTAATAATAAACTAAAATTTAAATTTTATAAACTCTTTACCTCGCTATAAAATTTCATCTATCCCACTCTTAATAATAAATTCAAATTCCATGAACTCTTTACAAGATTTATTGATGACAACCTAGTTTATTTTTGTTTTTTCTAATCCATGATTATATCCCCTCTCCTAGGTATCAATGTTCATTGGATCTTATTTTTTTTTAGGTATTAATGTTCATTGGATCTTATTTTTTTTTATATGTTTTTTAATTTATTATGAAACAAATGTTATAATTTTAATGTTTTTTTTTTTCATTTTCTCATTAATGATTATATCTTTTTTTATTAGATTTATTTAAAACTTATTTTTCAAAATATACTTTTACTTTATATTAAACTATAAAAATAATGTTTAAATTAGATTATAAAAACAATGTTTAAATTATATTATAAAAACAATGTTGTAGTATTTTAGACTAATTTCTTAGTTTTTAACTTATTTTATTTTTTACAATATTTTAATATTTTAGATAACACTTGGAAGGGTGTCTCCTCAAAAAAAAAAATTGGATGGGGTGTTATATGTCGATGTCATGATCTACCACACGAACCAAGTGGATGTTAGCAAGGATGAGGTATAGACCATCGTGCAAACAAGGGGGAGGAGCAAGACGGGGGCCGTCATTCTAATAAAAACTTGTCCAGCCTCCAGATCTGCAATTGATAATGTGATTATACCGAAGTTGTGTGCCATAATGGAATTAACAACCTCTCGAGTATTTGAAGTTGTGAAGGATTGGGAAGGTCCAAAGGTCATGGAAATTGGTGAAGCTATGGCTTTCGGCGATGGTGGAAGACCCCTTCCCAAACCTGGTTTCAGTGGCTCATCCTTGATTCTACTTGTCAATTTTATCATCTCATTTTCTCTGCTTCTTGGCTTAGTCATTACTAGCTCCATTACTTTGACTCTTAGCTTTCAAACTGGAAATTTTGTTAAGCTAAATCGAGGCATCTTAAACTTCTAGGTGATTTCTCCAAGTAGCTATGAGAGGAAAACTCCCCCCCTGGTTCGGGTTTGTTGCATTTATTTTCTTCCTCTTACTCTCACAACCTATTATAGTCACCTATTCCACCACCTACGTCACCTGCAACCCAAAAACCTTATCCTCCTCTAGTATGTGGTCAAGGAAAGGTTAACCAAAGCAACAGACCTGGAATCCAACAAAAGAGGGTTTCATAGGAAGTATAATCTAGAGAACATAACCCATGTTCCCAAGAAATTATCCTAGTGTGTAACTAGAGCCGAGAAGGATGCATTTAAGGCAACCAATGATTTCCATACCAGATTCTCTTATGAGACCCAGGAAGAGATGGCCAAAATGGAGAAATTAGTTTTTCAAAAGAGGAAGAGGCTATCCAAAGAGAAAACTGAGGCCGAATTTAAAGGTTGGATACATGATACAAGATTCTCCAAAACTAGCAACACAAATATCTTTGGGTTGATAGAACTGTATTGGCTCAATAAAACATTCATTGCCGAAATTATGGAGGAAAGAGGTCTCTAGCAATAAGCCATCCTCCATAAGTTGATATAATGGACAAGAAATATGAAGCAATGTTAAAACAATATTCAACATTGACATCATAGTTTCCAACCCCCACGACACTGATAGTGATACATGGAAGCTCTTGAAGGCACTTTAGAATTGAAGGGCACTCCTTCCAACCCGATCCTAATTTAAGAAGACCCTCTGCTAGAAAAAGTAGATCAAAAAGGGTTGACACAGTCACCCAACCATGCAATAAATATGCCATGTCTTCTTTTCTGCTTAATTTAAGGATGATATTTTTTTATAATGGTTATCTGAGATTTCCTAGTATGTAATTAGTATTGCTCATATTGCTATATTGAGCATCAGAAGGTGACCACTTATCTAGTTTTTAAACTATGGTTTTTTTGTGACTTGTTTGATCAGCCATTGTACTAATTTTTTTTGTATAATATTAATATAAGATCTTACAAGCTTCCCAAAAAAACAATCTTATCTTTTTTAAATATATTTTGATAAGTATTATTATATTAAATTACAACTTGATCCAACTTAAATATAATTTGGTAAATATTATTATATTAAAATTCAACTTAATCCAACTTGATCCATTATCTCTTGTTTTATTGGTGTTACTTGAATATTATTCTTCAAAATATAATTTATTTATCTCAATAATTTCAATTTTATGTATATTTAGATGTTTTATTGTGTCAATTGAATTTAGTATGATGATTGAGAAGAGAAATGTGATGCTTCCCACCAACTTAACTATCCATAAACTAATTATTAATTGAAATTATTAACTTATATACTTGATAATGAAACTAAATATTACATATAAAAATAATAATTTATAAATTATATAGAAGATTCATTAAATAAATATGGTTATCATTAAAAGTATTATATATTATATATTATCATTATCATGTATATCATGTATAGTGTTCAATTTTATTTATATTTAGAAGTTATATTATATCAATTAAATTTAGTGATAATGATGCATTCCATATTATCATTATCATGTAAAATTTTCAATTTTATTTATATTTAAAAAATTTATTGTGTCAATTGAATTTAGTTATGATGACTCACAAGATAAAGTTATGCATCCCACTAACTTAATTATACATAAACTAATTATTAATTAAAATTATTAATTTATATGTTTGAAGATAAAATTAAATATTACATATAAAAAAAATAATTTATAAATTATATAAAAAATTATTTAATAAATATGTTTATCATCTAAAGCATTTCATATTATCATTATCATGTATGGTTGATAAATACAATTAAAATGAATATATTTATATAATTATATTCAAAATATATTATTATTTTTTAAAATAAAAAAGTTATTAAAACTGTATTATTTAACATGTATATACACATTTCAGTTGTCTTTATCCCACAAATAAAAGAGATTTGATAATAATAATAATTATTAATATTATTATAAAAAATCAATATTATTTTTATAAAATAAAACAAAATGAATAACCATTTAACATGTATATACACATTTCAGTTGTAAAATAACTACTAAGAAGGTTACTTATCCCACAAATAAAAGAGATTTGATAATAATAATTATTAATATTATTATAAAAAATCAATATTATCTTTATAAAATAAAACAAAATGAATGACTCAAATTTATTTCTAACCAATAAAATAATTCAAATATTATTTTCATATTTTTCTGTTACTTAACAAGTTGAAAATAATATTCCAAGCGGGTCTCGGTCTAAAAACTACGTGAGTGAACCAACTAGAAAACGATAGACGTTGATATTAAATTTTAAAGGGGATTAAAGTTGTAGTGTCTTGGTATCTTTTGTTATTATATTCATTTCATCTACAGTAAGATAGATTCATTTCAACCACACAAACAAATTCCTTGAGGCCGAAGTTTTGTATTTTCACGTTTTTTTATTTATTAGTAGTCTTTGAGGCGAAATCGTTGACATCGCAACTTCGAGAAAGTTCTACAGGATTCAAACCGTTAATTCGAGCAACTTCCTCTGCTTCAGTTGGGAAACCTCATTTTTCTTCCTTTTCGTTATTCCATTTTCTTGTTAAGAATAGTTGTCGTATCGAGAATCTTCCAAGAATGTGGTCGCCCACTTTATGGTTATGGTTGCAATCAGTATTTTTAATATGTGGTGTATCACACTTCATTGGGCTAGGTTGAATGATGGATTATTTTGGAAGCTTTCCATTATAGGGTTTTATTCAAGTTTGAAATTTGTGTAAAGTAAATGTATAGCTGGACTTAGATTTAGATTTATAGGGACCATTTCTCTAATTCGACTTTGAATTTCGTAAGTAAGTGGGTAGAATATCTATCAATTCTCTTGAATAAAAAAAATATGTGATATTTATATTATGATGTTATTATTGATGTAATTATCATTACGAAAATTTAGTGTAGTTGTGCATTCTCAACAAAAAAGAATGTCTTAGTTTAAAGGTTTTAAGTTTTGATTATTATCTATTTAATTTTACTTAAATCTAATCAGAAATTGTTGGATCTACAGATTTGAATATTTAAGTTTATATAATCCTAATATTTCAGGGTTTTACACCTCTACTTATTTATTCATTTTAAAATACAATTTAAAAAACAGAAAATAGTGATTTCGCCCAAATTTATATTGTCATATTTCACTAAAATTTCACTAAAATTACAAGACTAAAAATCCATATAAGGAAGCTACCCAAACAATTCATTCCAGATTTTCATTGTTCAATGGAGAATCAATCAAAAACCAGATGGAAAAGCAAACTACCCAACACGTTAATTAACCTTATTGTCATAAAAGCGGTATTTGTCTGCTTTGTGAAAAGCGGTATTTGTCTCCTTTGTGAGCTATTAAATAATCAACTTTTAACTACTAGAAACGAGAGCGTATAAATACTCCACGATAGAGTAATAAATGAAATGTTGTGGCAGACTACTGGATCTGACATGCCTAGATCCAACAATGTCTGAATATTCTGCCACCCAGAAACATTGTACGGGAGAATAATCAGGCGTACCTTTAGCAACGCGTGCCATTGACTGTCTTTGGGAGGTGCATTTCCACCGGGCCATCGTTGTGGTTTGGGCCCCGGGCCAGTGGGCACGAGGCACTTTTTCTGTGTCTTCTAGAAAAAATAAACATCCGCCCTGATCAGCGATGACGATAGAACTGGTGAGTTCTTTGACTCGCCATGATCAGCGATGACGATAGAACTGGTGGGTTCTTGGGTTCTTTGACTCCATTGCCACTAACTGCTTGTAAATTATTTAAATAAATACATGCCCGGACGGCAAACCGTAAGCAATGTTTCAAAATGCAATCTCTGTTTGGAGAATTCACGGAGGAGCTCATGCGTTCGCTAATGGAGGAGGACTGGCTTTCAGTCTTGACGGAAAATAACGATTCAGAGGATCATGATCTGTTTGGGGTCCTCAACCAGCTGCGAGGAGAGCCTCCGCAGGGGACCCTTAATCAACACCCTGCGCCTGTGGAAAAGCGAGAAGATGAACACAGAGAGTCGGCGGAGGGGAAACGTTATAGTAAGCATTATAGAGGCGTCCGCAGGCGGCCATGGGGGAAATTCGCCGCCGAAATCAGGGATTCGAGGGTGAGGAGATGGCTGGGGACGTTCGATACGGAGAAGGAAGCTGCCATGGCTTATGACAAGGCAGCTTTCAAAATGAGGGGCACTCGCGCCGCGTTGAATTTCCCGGTTGATGTTGTCATCGCAGCCTTAGCACATGGCGAGCACGATTCCAGGCTTCGTTTGCCTTATGATGAAACATCCCGCCGCCGACTCGGTGGGAAGAGGTTTATACAGACGGCCGAATCAGAGGAGCAGCGGCCCTTGAAGCGGCGGACGCATAATTTGGGCGGAGAGCAGATTGAGCAACGCGCAGGGCGGGATGATGGGCAAATCTGCAACGGCTCCGCATCTGAAGTGTTGGAGCTACAAGACCTCGGCGCTGACTACCTGGAGAAACTGCTTTTATTAAGCTGCTCATCATCATCATCATCTTCATCTGCTGCTGTACAAGAAGAGTTTGTCTGTTGGTGATTTCTATCCAGTTACCCATTTACTTCTTCTCTGTCATGGGGTTTTTGCTAATGTATTATTATTCTCTAATTCTTCCACTGTAAAAATGGTTATTTCTTTCACTTAACTAAATTTATCCACAAAGTTGGAACAATTGAATCATAATGAATTCTCACCTTAACTAAATTTTGGAACCAATGCTATGAGAAAATATCCATAACGCAGGACCGAATGAATCGTAATGAAGCGAATTGCAATGAAAAGATTGGTGCGGGAAAATCATCAACAACTACGCAAAGAGAATTCGAATGACTGTCGGCTAATCTGCGCTGAAATGCATGAAAACATCGTAGGATCCATTGTTGCAAAACTCTGAAATCCAATAAACATATAGCACCAATCTTATCCCATGGTACAGAATGTCGATGCAACATGGCTTCAAAATTTAAGAATAGTGGTGATTTTTTTTTCTAGAGTTTGAGAAAGCCTAACAATTCTCAAGATAACTCTTAATTTTTTATAATTGTAAATTTTTAATATATTTCTGTAAACAAAATCTAATTATGATTAAAAATAATGATTAAATTATTATATACTTTTAATTTGGTGATAACGAGTGGGGCCCTGGACGCACATGCTTCATTCCTGGTCTCGAGGGTGACAGTGGTTTGTGCGAAGCAGGGTACGTCACCCCCACTCCAACTGTTGAAACCATGTTGCAATTGAGTCCACTCCAACTGTTGAAACCATGTTGCAATTGAGTTTTGTGGATGCGCGGTATGAAGGAAGTATGTGAGGTTTAATGATAAGAGGTTATGCCATGAAGGAGAGGCGTAGATAGAAGTCGAAGATTGATTATGCTATGATAAGAAGAGACTCGGATGGTGGGGAATGATGAGTCTTCATAGTGGAATTGAGCTTTGTCGTTATTGGTTGGGTTGTGATGCTTTGGTTGGTTTGAATCCGATATGGTGAAGGGGATGGCTTTGCTTCGAAAGCTGACCATTTCTCGTGGGAGGGAGTTTGACTGTGGTGAGTTCATCTAGAAGGATTTGTCTTTGTCTTGTGGATTATTTGCTTTGTGTGTGCTTGGGTCTGTAGATGCTCTGCTTGTTCCTAGATTCTAGATAGGAAAGTAGGATTAGGTAGGGAGGAAACTGTGGGCTCTGTGTTTCTGCGTTCATGTGAATGCCTTGGTGGGGCTCGACGTCTATGGTTGAGTTTACTTTCATAGAATAGCATGGCTCGAGGTGTTGGCAAGGGGGAATGTCGAGAGGAGTAAAGATAAGGGGGGAGCGAGTAAAGTTCATGGTCTCAACATTTGGACAAGGGTTGAAAAGGAAGCTTATAATGTAGAGAAGTTGTTCGAAGAGAAATGCTCATTAAACGTCAAGAAAGAGGTGGAAGTAATGGAGGTAAAAGTTATAGCAAAATGCAAATCAATTCTTGATGGGATCAGGACCCAGCCTACTCTCAGATTCGAGATACAAAATATTTCAAAATTGTTGAGATATACTAGATGGTGAAAATATTGGTGGTTCAAGCTTTGGAGAAATGTAAAGAAGAGGAGCAAGAGTCCAGAGATCCTTCACACCCTTGGGATTTTTGAGATCCTTCACACCCTTGGGATTTTTGAGGGAAAATTTGAAGCTCTGTGCTAATCGGTATTTGGGATTAAAATCACTGTTTCAAAGGTAGCAAATGAGGATGGAAAAGGGAAGTGGATGTAGGGTTGCTCTGTGGAGACATGTGACAATCTAATTGTGGTAGACCTTGATTCACAGCAACCAAAGCAAGCACATGTTGAGGGTGAGGATATAGAGTTGGTTCTCGAGGTGGCAAAGGATGAGACTATACTTTCTTCAAATGTAAAATGTTGGATAATTGGTTTGATTATATTTATGTTTTTTTTTTTAAATAAATTTATGTTAGTTCTTTTTGTGTCCATGTGATAAGGGAAAAACTCAAATATGGAAAAAATTCTGATGATAATTCTTAGTTGGGAATCTGGTTTCCTCTACAGACAAGTCCCAACTAGAGTGAATGATGTAAAACCATCTTTTTGTATATAATTGAAAGTCGTAGTGTGTTTTTAGATTAAAAAAATAAATTAAAATTTTGATATTTTTATTATAAATAAATCATTTTTGTAAAGAAATGAAAATTGAGATTGTATATTTTTATTTTAAAATTAAAAATAATAATTAAAATTATGTATTTAATTTTAAAAATGGATATTTGTATTATAAATAAATTTATGTAAAGAAAATGGCAATTAAGATTATATACTTCATTTAAAAATTAGAAATATGATAAGTAACTTCATTTTATATTTTATATTTGTAGGGGGCTTTGTAGTGAAGAATATATATGGATGGCTCTTAGGTGAAGAAGGCTCTTAGGGGAAGAATATATCTTGATGGTTATATAGTGAAGATTTATTTGCGGTGAAGAATATATGTTTTGCAATAGGCATGGCTCTCTGAAAGTTTGGGTCATTATTTTTCATGACTGGGTGGCTAGTGGGTTAGGTTAATTTGAGGCGGATTGTCCATTATAGTTGGTCTAGGATCAAAAATCACAATGTGGGGGAGATGGAGTCAATTTTTAACAACTATGTTTAAGGGAAAGGTATGCAGCATGGAGCTAGTGGTTTTTAAAATCGTCAAATTGACAAACAAGTTGAAAATTCATCGGTACCTATTTGTGTGTGTGTGACATATATTTAAAGATATTTATGACTCATATGTATTACATTTATAACTCCAAGATAAGTAACAATCCACGATTCCAAACTAAAATAAACTAAAATTGAAATGAAATAAGCAACGGTACGCTATTCCGAGAATTAGAAAGTTGATTTGCAATAATGTTAAGAACCAAATATCAATATAGCATAGAAAAACCTCAGAATAAGTACTCAACGCCTTGAAAAAGAGATAATTTCAGATTATAAGCCTCTTCGAGAGGGCAACCTCCTTTTACCCCACATAAATGTTCAAGTACAAGATGATTCCAAATGAAAATGTCTCCTTCGTATATATATGAGACTAGGAGGTATAATTACAACTAATGGAATAAAGCCGACATAAATAAAATAACATTACTAATGTAATGTTCCCCAATTAAGGGGTAATGAGCCAATATTAGGGCTTAACATGCCCCTCCCCTTGAGACAAGTGTTGTCCGCAATGCTTGAGTAACTCTGGATGCTTCTTTATAAAAGACTCATCTTCCCAAGTGGAATCTTCAGCCAGTAGTTTCCTCCATTTAATAAGATACTCTGAAATGGATCTATTCCCCAGTTGGTGAATTCTTGTGTCAGTGATGGCTTCAGGATCCAATATGAGTTTTCATTCCTCATCAAGTTCTGGCAATATAGTTTGAAATGGGATCTTGTCACCTATAACCTTCTTTAAGCACGAAACATGGAAAATTGGGTGTACTCGTGAAGATGCAGGCAACTCCAATTTGTATTCCATAGTACCAATCTTTTGCAACACCTTATAAGGGCCATAGTACTTTGGTGATAAATTATTATCCTTCTTGGCTTGCTTGAGGGACATCTGTTTGTATGGTTGTAGTCTTAAAAACACTCAATCCCCTACTTCAAAACTTCTTTCACTGCGATGTTGATTTGCTTGTTGTTTCATGTGATTTTGTGCCATGGTCAGGTTGTCCTTTAAGATTTGGAGAACTTGTTGTTGATGCTCGATGTGATCTTCCACTGCTTGAACCTTATAATATTCTTTTAGAGAAGAAGTGATGGAAGGAGGGTGGTATCCATAAAGTGCCATAAATGGTGTCATTTGTTTTGTAGTATGAAATGAAGTGTTATACCACCATTTTTCCAAGGGTAACCATTTGAACCATTGTGTTTGTTTATCAGAGACAAAGCAACGAAGGTAGCCTTCCAGACATTTGTTCACTATCTCGATTTGTCCATCAGATTGAGGATGATATGATGAGCTATGAGCCAATTGAGTACCCAAACAAGAAAATAATTATGTCCAAAAATGTCCAGTGAAGATGGGATCTCTATAACTTACAATAATCTTTGGGCTGCCATGTAACTTTTGACCAGTCTCCATGAATGCGGTGGCAATTGTACTAGCTTTGAAGGGATGAAAGAGTGCACAAAAGTGTGCGTACTTGGTCAGTCTATCAAAAATCACCATGATGACACTCTTTCCTTCAGACTTCGGTAACCCTGTGATGAAATCCATGGAAACCTCCTCCCAGCGCTGACTTGGGATGGATAATGGTTGTAAAAGACCTGGGGTCTTGATTGTTTCCACCTTATTTTGTTGGAAAACCAAACATTCTGCCACAAACCTTTGAACACCAGTTTTAAGGCCATCCCAAAAAAAATCCTTCTTGACTCTATGGTAGGTTTTCAAAAATCCTGAGTGCCCTCCTACTAGAGAGGTGTGCAATTCCAATAGTACCTTTTGTTTGAGTTGGGAGTTCTTACATAAATATAAGTGATCTTTGTACCATAGTGAATCATTTTTCCATGTAAATGTATCTGATGCACTGGAATCCTGCTGCAACCTTTGAATGAGAGTCCACACTTTTTTGTCATTCTTCCATCCATCCCTTGCTTCTATTATCCAATCGGGTTGGATGATCGAAATAGCACAGAGAAGGGCCTCAACATCTTCATCCTTTCTTGAGAGTGCATCTAACACAACATTTTGCTTCCCCTTTTTATAGATAATTTCAAAATCATAACCCAATATCTTGGTTACACATTTTTGTTGTTCTTCTGAAGATAGTATTTGTTCCAAGAAGTATTTAAAACTATCATGATCTATTTTGACCTTGAAGTGCCTACCTATTAGGTAAGGACACCATTTCTTCAATGCATGTAGTATTGCCATCATTTCCTTCTCATAAATGTGTTTGTGTAAGTCCTTTCCCTTGAGTGGTCAACTTTCAAAAGCCAGGGGCCTTCCTTCTTGCATTAAGACAGCACCAATTCCATTTCCTGAGGCATCACATTCCATAATAAAGGTTTTTGTGAAGTCTGGAGTGGTCAAGACAGGAGCTTTGCACATCACCTCTTTAAGTTGTTCAAAATCTTTAGTTGCCTCTGGAGTCCATGAAAATGCATCCTTCTTAGTTAGTGTCATTAAAGGTGTTGTTATTC
>ML779055.1:315685-379106 GCA_009831015.1 Picea engelmannii | reverse complement strand
AATCAAGTGCTCATCTGGAATATCTGTTACCTTTATATTCAATCTTTGGAAGTTCTCAATGTGCTCTGTAACTGAACCCTTTTGCTTGAGATTTATCAATTGGCTAAAGAAGGTATTGTTCCTTGTATCCTCATAGTGTGTTATCATTTCTTCCGTGAAAATTGTCCAAGTGACAAGTGATTTGCGAGAACAAATCCATCTATACCATACAAATTGATTGGGTTCTAAATATAAAGAAGAAATTCGTAAATTTTGTGTATGTGGCACATTATGTAGATCAAATAATTGCTCCATCTGAAGTATCCATGTGATAGGGTCCTTGCCATCAAACTTCCTCAAATTGATCTTAGGAACGTGGTTGGTCTTCAACCCAAGGTTAGAGTTTTTCCATTCTTGATTCACCTTCCTTGTGTCCTCGTCATGAATTTCATGGGATGCATTTTCACTTTCAGGTGTCCTCTTTGTTACGAAATTTTTCAATACTTCCATGATCTCCCCTTTTAAAGCGTCCATCTTAGTATTTATTGCCTCAAACTTAGCTTATGTTGAATCCATCATCTCTTGTAGTTCATCTTTTGTTACTGTCTTCTTTTCTAAATCATTTATGTCCCTACCCATTTCTTCACCTTCATCAAGAGTCCAAGTAGGATTTTCTGGAGGCTTATTTGGTGTAGAAGTTCCCTTTTTGGGTGGCATGTTGGCCAAGTATCACTTTTGAACCTTGATTTTGAGGTGGTTCTGCTAGACAATCTTTCTTCTGTTGTATCTCCCAAGTTTCGGCCCTTCTGGGTATGAAACTTTCTTTTTTGTAGTTCTATGATATTTCTTCTCTGCAATGCTATAGGTCTGATCAAAATTGGATGTGCCAAGTGGAATTTATGGTAACTTCTCCACAACTTGCTGATTTTTTGCCTTTCCTAGAGATCTCACTTGTATAGCATGCCCCACACAAAATAATTGATATAAAATTATGAAAATCGTACCAGAAATACTACAGATTGTCCACTATCCAATGAAACTAGTCTCACTCAATATGGATACTCTAGGAATAAGTTATGATTGTTTTACCTGGAGCACCTTCTTGAGACTAGTCAATAGGACTAGTCAAATACCCTATCTTCCACAGGGTGTATCTACAAATGTAAGATGACACAGAAGATGAACTCTTTACCACAACTACCTTACTAATTTCTTTAAATATTATCCGGATTTTAGGGTCTGAAACGTTACAAAAAAAGTTTTATAGCGAAAATTCCGCAATGACTCAGTTCAGGATGATTCCAGAACCCTATCTTGTACAGGTTGTATCTCCGAAAGTATAAGGCCTCAGGAGCTGAAATTTTAACCCAACGTACCTTGATCTGTCTACTAAATATCATCCAATACGTTCCTTCTAAAACATTGTAGAAAAAAAGTTATAGCAAAAATGTCAAGGTGTCTCAGATGCAGCAGCGAAACCCCAAGACCTTGAGCTCTGATACGATATGTTAAGAACCAAATATTAATATAGCATAGAAAAAACTTAGAATAAGTACTCAACGCCTTGAAAAAGAGATAATTTTAGATAATAAGCCTCTTCAAGGGGGCAACCTCCTTTTACCCCACATAAATGTTCAAGTACAAGATGATTCCAAATGAAAATGTCTCCTTGGTATATATAGGAGACTAGGAGGTATAATTACAACTAATGGAATAAAGACGACATAAATAAAATAACATTACTAATTTAATACTCCCCAATTAAGGGGTAATTAGCCAATATTAGGGCTTAACAAATAACAAGTGTAAAGCATGCAATCTTCGTCCTACAATATGTCATTGATGGTTATGGTTATAAATCATACTACACAGGTCGTGCAATGCACTCACAGTGATTCTTTGGGTGTGCTCGAAAAACCTGTCTCCATCCCATGATTTCAACTCAGTATAGACATTTCATGAGCAAAGAAGGTGATTTGGGAAGGCTTAATGCTATGAGAAAAAGAGGTATATGGAGTTGGAAACCTCATGGGTGGAAAAAAAAAAGAGTTGCAGATCCTCTTCACTATATCAGTGTTGAAGGACCCACAAGGGTGTTGCACTAAAGGAAGGAACCTGGAGGTGAAACCATAGGGAAAGGGCATGTGAAACAAATACTATATAACGGTAAGGTCAAGAAGGCCCGGTAGCTTTAAAGAGAGAATGTGTGCTAAAACTACCATATAACTTTAAGAAAGAGCTCCAAGTAGAAGCACATAAATCCCTAAATTTTTATTAGGTCTAATCTATAATATCAATTATATTATTGTGTTATTTTTGTCCAAACTTTATAAAATAAGTTTTGAAGTGTATTATTATTACCTCTGTATGTGACATTATAAAAATATTTACTTCATAAACTACTCATACTCTAAGGTCCACTCTACACACCTTATTATACTATTGTAATTAGCAGGTGAGCCATGTAGATAATTAATGAAAACTCTTATATTATTCAATTTATATGTGTTAGACAACCACAAAGGTTTGCATGCATTTGTTGTTATTCTTCATGTTAATTGCGAGGGGTCATCCATGAAAGATGTTTGGAATATTTTTTATGCCACCGAGTTACATACAAATTTTCAAAACATGTCAAAGTTATGGCAAGCAAAGCTTACTATACCTACAAGTAGAGTGGCATCCGTGAGAGGATTCTCAAGGCAAAACATAATAAATAATATACAAAAAACAAAGGCATCCATGAGAGGACTCTCAAGACAAAATATAATAAAGAATATACGAAAAACAAAACTATCATTAGTTATGTTAGATGCCTTGATGTGAGTGTCACTAATAGGGCATGATTCATCAATGGTGGAATGGGATAGGGTATATGAAATTTGGAAAGATGTCAAGCAAAGAAGACTCTTAAATATGTAAGAGTTTTTTTTTTTATGTTTACCTTTTTAATGGTGTTGTATTCCATATGATGTAGGACACATCAGATATTTTATACAAACTTTTACAGTTTGATGATGTTATGTTAATTATTGTTTCATAATAATTTTATGTTATGCACAGATTGGATTTATATTCACAACAAAGTTTGTTCTTCTATTCATGACAAAAATTAACAAAAACACATATAATACAGAATACTTAAATGACAAGCAAAAATAAATGTAAAACGTCATGCAAAGGGCAGTTTTAAAAAGAAACATGTCATAAAAAAAATTACTTGACAGGTAAGAGTGCAAGTCAAATTTATACCCTACATAGAGCATGATAGAAAGAATTAAAGTTAGGGTTCCCACAATAAAGCAAGAATATTTGTTTGCCTCAAATCCTAGGAGGTTTTGTGGTTTTTCTATCTGGTGGGATCATTGTGAGCTTATGAGGCATAAGGATTTTGTAGTTTTGATTCTAGTGGATTGTTCAGATTGTGAGTTGAGAACATGATATATCATGGGCCTATGAGGCATAAGGCTTTTGCAGTCTTGATTCTAGTGGTGTGTGCAGATTATGAGTTGAGAACATGATCCAACCTTCGTAGGAAAGAGATAAATTTGTTGACATTATTGTGATGATGATGGTTCAATGATAAAGGTGTGAAAAGGGAGATCTCTACAGTTAGGTTTTTTGCAAGTAGTTGGTAGTGAAGCTCTTGGGTCAGAGTGACAAGGTCGGGGGCTGAGCTACAATATAGTTTGGAGACAATAGAAGAAAAATCAGTGAATTATTATTTGATACAACATAAGTACAACTGATATAGGGTACCTTGAGGCTTGGCCAACTTGGAATTCCAAGAGAGTTAGGACAGAGTGGGTCAGAAGAGTCACTCCCATTGAAGGAGGGCACATAGGAAATCCTAGGAAAGTTGGCCCAAGGGTTGGTCATCACTAACATATGAAGGGATATGTGCTTGAAGGTGAGAGTGATAGGGGGGATGGAGCGCTCCTCGAGGGTATTATTATTATGCTGGTTGCCAAACCAATAACGCACAACTGGGTTGACCTGGAAGACTTCATACAAGCCTTATCCTGCCTTGAGAGAGATGGAGCGATTATGGGAAGTTGTGATAGAGAGAGGACGTTTATTCATCCGAAAGCATATTGTAGGGATTACAAAAAATATCTCAGCAAGTCTAAGGGGATTTTTGTCATAGATAAGAGATAGGGTTTATTTGAAAACACCTGGACTTTAACCTAATGAGTGGCTCATCAACAATGGAAGCATCCATCCATGGGAAACCATTAATGGAAGGAGAGCGAAAAACAAAAAGAAGGAAATACATTAAAAAAACACCAAAGCCAATAAGTTTGAATCTGGGTTCAAAAACTAGATTAAACAATGTTTTGGAATTGGAAGAAAAAGCAATGGTAGGACGATTCCCTAGAAAAAGGATGTCAAGTGAATACTTTTAGGATTGGACAAGATTTAACTTTGAACCTATTGTAGGATATGCACCTCACACAATGACCCTAATTAATGGGTGGTTGGTATGGGTTTTTAAGACAACAAAATAAGTAAACAAGGTTCTTCAATGCAAATGGAAGTGGGGCTCCCAAAATATTTGTATGAAGAAATGGAAAGTTTACTTTGATGCCAGAATGGACCATTGGTAATTCTACTAGTGTGGGTCCAAATACCAAGGTTACCATTGGTATTATGGTTAAAAGACATGTTCAAAGAAATAGCGAACTCCCTTGGTACTTTTTACGAAGTTGATTTATCCTTTTAGGACACCAGGTACTTCGAGATGGAAAGATTATTGGTGGGTCTTGAAACTAGTAAAGGATTGGTAGAGGAACTGGTTATAAAAAAAGGTGAATATTGTTTTCATCTAAAAATCGATTATGAATACATACCCTTCATATTTTGGTGATGTCATAGCTATGGGCACCTCACAATGGACTGCAATTACCCCAATGAGAGGAATATGTAGGCTCAATGAAAGTAGCCACAAGTTCTGCGAGTGGAATTGTCAGAATCCTCTCAAACATTTAGAATGTTTGGAGTTATTAAGGAAAAGAGGTTAGCATAAGGTGTCGTGAACAAACCAAAGGCACTAGTTGAGAAACCCTTGGCCTTAGGTATTCAAAAGGAACAAATTTTAGATATCTTTAGTGACAATAAGGACCGCGGGCCTCCCTCGGGTAAGTCCTCTCGGTTGCATTCCCTTTATAAAAGGTAATCATCAAAAATTTTGGCTTTTGGCACTTAGGGGTTAGAGGGAGATATAAAGGCTTTGGAGTCCAATAGTGAATTTTCTCCCATACCTTTAGGCTTAAAAATTCATGTGTCCCCAACCCTTATCCCTCTACTCGTGATAAAAAAAGGCTCAGGTAGAAGAAGAATCCCAGGTGGGGCCTTATAAAAACCATAACTTGGACTCTAAAGTAGGGATGGCCTCCCAAGATTCTTCTCATATGGAATCATCCAAATATAACCTTCGGCCCATAAGCAAAGGATTCCTTGATTTCCCAAGGAAGGGGGAAGGGAGATTAGGGTTCCTTGATGAGAAAGACAAAGAGGAAGAAATTATTATATGTCCATGGCATAGAAACAAGCATCTTCAGATATTAGATGTGGGAAACAACTATCTCTAATTGGGGATATTAGAGCATCTTCCCCTAGTGAGGAACTTTAATGATATTCCTAGCCATCAAATGCAAAGTATTTTCCAATACCTTAAATAAAATGGCCATCAAGAGGCTTATAGAGGCATTAAAATCCTCTATTATCCTCTTGTAGGAAACAATGACAGATGAGGAAAAGGTTATTCAATAATTTTCAAAATTTATGATTGGGTGGGAGTTTAGTTACATTGATGCTATTGGGAGAACTAGTGGGAATATTATAGGATGGAACTCTTGGGCCTTTCAAATAGGGCTAGGGGTATACCTATTTTCATTGGATATGGGAAACAAAATCTATGTCCTAAACATTTATGGCCCTTACTCAGATAGAGTGAAATATTGAGCCATTTTTTTGATATGAAGTGTATCCAAACCAGTCGTGTGGTGCTAGGGGGAGACCTAAACTTTACATTAGGAGCTTCATAAACCTGGGGCCTATTTCCCACGTGGATTGTCTCTCGGGTATTTTATTAAAAAGTTGGAAGATGTGGGCTTGTTGGATATCAAACCAACAAAACTAACTCTAGGTTGGAGAAACAAGAGAACAGGGGTAGACATAATAGCCAAGAGGTTTTACCACTTTCTAATATATGAAGGATTCCTAGATTTATTTATTCATGTGAGACATTGATTAGCCTCAATGGGGGACTCAAACCATAACCATATTGTGTTAGAAGTGGCCCTAGCCTAGGAAAATCCTCCCAACCCTTTCAAGTTGAATCAAGAATGGTTAAAGGAGAAATATTTTGTAAAAAATATTAAGAAGGGTTGGAAGCCTTATTGTGCTCACCTAAGAGAATCTCCCCCCTTCAATTTCAACAAAATTTCAAAGAAGCAAAGAAGATAGCATCCCAATGGGATAAGGAAAAAATACAAAAATATGCACGACTTCTAAAAGAAGTAGAAGTAGGTATGGAGAGACTATATAGCAGTGAAGGATTTGGGTTCCTGACTAAGGCTCGAAAGCTAGAAGTAAAGCAATTGGAAGAAAAAAAGAGAAATATCTTATTAGAGAAGAAGGAGGAATGGAGGCTCAAGAGTAGGGCCATATGGCTACAAGCAAGTGATGAAAACTTCAAAAACTTTCATTGTTATGCAAATGGCAGAAAAAATATAAACTTTATCTGGAAGATTGACAAAGGCAATAACAAGTGGGTTGAAAATTTTAAGGACGTAGCAGATGAAGGAGTCAATTGTTTCTCCACTCTCTTCAAAAAATATTCCCATGCCACAATCACTTAAGTAATAAGGCTCTCAAATTATTTTCACAGTTTTGTAAAAAATGAAGACAATTTGGAACTAATAAAGGAAGTTGGCAAAGATGAACTATTGAAAACAATACAGAGCTTCTAAAGGGACAAAAGTTTAGTGCCAAATGGGATACTTGTGGAATTATTTCTAGGATGTTATGAATTCATTGAAGGAGACATAAGTAGGGTGGTGGAGACTGCTAGAAACAAATGAAAAATTCTTGGGGATTATAATACTACCTTCATTGTTTTGATCCCAACAGAGGATAATCCGATGAATTTTGAAAAAAAATTCCATTATCCTTATGCAATTGTATCTACAAGTTCATTTCAAAGTTCATAGCAAGAGGAGACAAAAAGGTTATTTGAAAACAAATTTTGAGTGAGCAATTTGGGTTTCTAGAACTTGGTCGATAAATCCATGAGGCAGTGGGGATAGCACAAGAAATCCTATGCTCATTCAACACCAAAAATCAAATATTGATGGTACTCAAAGTGGACCTCTCCAAGGCCTATGACAAGATAAGTTAGTGTTTCCTAAGATTGATCCTAATACACTTAGGTTTTTGTCATAACTTTGTGGTATGGGTGATGAGCTACATTACCTATATATCCTTCAGTGTCATAATCAATGCAGTAACATCCCCTTTCTTTAGGCCATGTAAGGGACTCAGAGAAGGATGCCCCGGCTCCCCTCTCCTTTTCCTACTGATAGAGGAAGAGTTGAGACGGTTATTAAAAGAGGCATCAGAAAATGGAAGCTTCAAAGGTATCTCCATTGGTCTTGTTTGCAATATCACACGTCTTTTATTCATGGATGATATCTTGATTTTTTGTGAATTTTCTACAAGGACAATCGAGAAGTTTAAAAATATTTTGGACTTACTCCGCAAAGCTATTGATATGATAATAAATCTAGACAAATCCACACTAACCATGTGGGACATTTTAGAGCATAAGAAAGGGCACTTATCCCAATTATGTCCTTACTAGGTGATTGATATGGACCAAGGAATAAAGGATTTGTGGTTCCACTTGAAACCAAATTTGTACAAAAAACAAGACTATCAATGGTTGGTTGGAAAAGTAGAAAAGAAGATAAACTATTGGTGCAATCAGTTGCTATTGAGAAGAGGCAGATTGGAACTTGTTAAAGCAGTATTAGAACCCATACTAGTATATTGAATTTCATTAGCTTGGGTTCCAAAAGGAATATTGGACAAACTTAGGAAATTGTGGTATAAGTTCATCTATCCAGAAGATACAAAAAGAAAAGTCTTGTGCTAGCTTCCTAGAAAAAATTGGCAACTTCAAAAGCAAATGGAGGATGGGGCCTAAAAAACTTATTCCTCTTCTCCAAGGCCTTAGATGCAAAAATTGTTTGGAGGTTGATACAAGGAAAAGGCTTGTGGGTCCAAGTAATCAAATCCAAGTATTTGTACCTAGACATAGTTGAGGAATGGATTAGGAACCTAGTAAAATAGGTGCATAATGCATCAATTACTTGGAAAGTTGTGAACTCAGTTTTCCAGCTAGTTGGTCATTGGCTAATATGGAAGGTGGGTAGAGGGGATAAAGTCCAGACTGGGCTTGACCCCTGGACAGGAAGTAAAGGTCTCCATAGATTACCCCCTTGGGTGATATAGGAGTTAAGAAACAAAGGGGTATTTTCACTAAGATAGATTGTGAACTAGGAGAGATTTACAAATTGGAAACAAAAATGGCTCAACTAGGAGGACATAGGTTTAGGACAAGACATGTAATAAGGATGGGAATCATATACATATGATTTGAAATATATCAATGTCAGAATATAGGAAGAATATGACTAGTTTTTATGGTCTCTCAATCCTACAGGGACCTATGTGCCCAAACTAAGATACAGAGCCCTTGCTAGGAAGACTTGGAGGGACAACTAATTTGGTAGTGGAAAATCATCTTGAACTAAGGTGCCCCTCCAAAAATATTTTTTGTATGTGGTTGGCCTTAAATAGCAAGGCTCCAACATGGGAGGGTTTACAAAAAGAGAATTTTATAGGCTCGAGTTGGTGTAGCTTTTGCCAACAATTAGAGGAAACAATCGATCGATTACTTATGACTTGTGATTTCTCTAAAGAGGCCCATAAAGAAGTTGGTTGCGCGATAGGGTCAAGGAATGCATGGGAAGGCATAATTACTAAAGAAGCCTTCAGGACTTGGTTTATAAACAAGGATACAAATAATATCAAAGCTCTTCCACTAAATATATCTTTGGGAATATGGCTTACTAGAAACCTGGAGCTATTTGAAGGATAGGAGACACTTCCCCTCAATTGTGTAATCTAGTCTCTAAATATACTAAATGCATAACCATAGGCAAAGGAAAACAATAATGAAAGAAGACTAAAAAAAGAGGCCAACAACAAGGACATTCTATGGGAATACTTTGATGGTGCCTCTCAAGGGAATCCCCCAATAGGAGGTTCAAGAGGGATCTTGTATCTCTCTTCAAATAACGGTATAGCCTTCAAAATTGGGATTGGGTATGAAACTAACAAAATATGGTGTTACATAGTTACAAATTTTTGGGGATTCTCTACTAGTTATTCAATTGTTGTGAAAGGAAGCATCACTCGGAAATTTCACTCTACAACCACTTTGTGATGATATCAAACAAAAAATGAAAACATTCTCACACATTTCTTTATCTCATGTATACAAAGACGAGAACAAGGTAGAGGATGGAATTTCAAAAGACGCATTGGGGTTGGAGCAAGGTGCTTGGACCATCTCCATCTTCCATGATGGGCATACAAATGTTTTATCTCATGCGCATTGGCTATAAAATTACTACAATGGACATATTCTTGATTCAGATCTTTGCAAAGATGTATTTTTGACTTTCAAAGCCATAAATAGTCACATTTTGTTTGCAACTCATGGTCTTGTGATTAACAATTTTCAGATCATGGCTATTGAAAGTTGTAATCTATGCCCTTTTAAGCCAAGGAACATTTTATTTTTTATTTAGATCTATGATATGTAAGGCAAGTATGTAGAGTTGGTGTGTTCAATCAAGATACATAACACATTTTTTAATGCCTTGAGGCATATGACAATGTAATTTTGTTTATTATAAATAGAGTTACAAATTTTTTCATTGGAAAAAAAAACTCCATTTAATATTTGTATTATCAATAAATTTAGATAAAATAACATAGCAATCAAGAACACCCCAATCGGATGAAAGGGAGGCATGTAATGTCAAGGGAGGAGCCTCGGGACCTACCCCCACCTAGTACCCCGATGGCCTCCCACATATACCTAACTCCTCCACCGACGTGGCCTCACCTTAATGCATGAACCTCCATCTTCATTTATTGGCATGCAAGCGTACTCACCTCATGTTGCCCCCATTTGCATTGTCCTGATGTTGTGTTTCTAGAATCCTTTACATTCATGGTTTGTAAAGGTGTCACATGATACTGGCATGTCTCTTTTGTGGTGGTACTCCCCCAAGGACACCTTTATCTACTTCTCTTCTCGACACCCCATTTACTGCTTATCTCTTGGTTTCTTCCCGCTCTACCCTCACTCGGCCCCTGGTCTGCACTCTACCACCTTTTGCACTGGCCTCCTTCCCTCTGCTACTTTCATTCTCCTTCTCATGTCTAGCCCTTTGTCTTTTTATCCTTCAATGCCTCATGGTTCTCAGCTCCAGCATGCTCGAAGTCACAAAGGCAGTGCTTTAGCCCATCAAACCCAAGATGTTGTCAAACAAGCGACGGAAACTTATGAAGCTCACACTCCACTATAGATTCAAACCGAATTAGACCTAGCTAAAGAAGACACTCGAGTTCTGTGACACTTCATTTAAAATGAGGCGATCGACGTGAACATTGGCTCATGGGTACCTGAACATGGGTAAAGTCCTTGTGAAAAGGAACGAAGCCCACCAAGAAATTATCTTCCAACTAGATGATGTTCAAAGGAAACTACGGGAAATGGACCACAAGATCGATGTGAATGCAGGCAAAGACACAAGAATGAAAGGAGTCAACATGGAGCATCCCCAACAACAAGCACCTCCTCCTATGGAGTTTTCTAGTCCACCTACATGATTTTTCATGATCTCTTTACTATTTTTTTCATTTATCATTTTCAGCGGTTTGGAGGCATTTTCCCCACCTGACCTTAATTATCATGATAACTCTAGATATCTTTGAGGAATCTATAGCACTAGATTTTTCTTTAGACACTATAATTTACCGTTTTTTCTACTTCTAAGATCTAGAGGACAACACAACCTACTCCTATGTTGTTGGTCTAGTTTCCCCAGTGGCAGGCCAACAATGCATTTTTGTAAATGTTTCTATTTTTGGTAATAGAATGATGCATGGATAGCTTACAAAAAAACATAGCAATAAATAATGTATGTTTTATTTAAAGTCGTAAATATGACAAGTGGTTTAACTTATTTTATAATAAAATTGCAAACCAGAAACATCTCCACAATTTAAAAAAAGAGATTTGCAACTAAAATATTTTTTTATGAATATTCTCTCTTATAATCCATTGAAAATGAGATATATTTGGTGTGTCTAAAAGTGTATATGAATGAGATATGCAATTTTTATCATTATTTTTAAATTGTATATTAGTAAGATGTGTAATGTGGAGATGTCAGAGTGCAAGAACATCCTACATGACGTCTACATGAGATTGTCGGCTTGGGATTCTACTGTGGATCGGGCCGTAAGGCTGGGATCTGTGGTTGTTTTTGTTGTGTGGATATGGCCATCCATAAAAGACACAGATTGAAGGGTTAGTATGCATACAAAGGTCATTCTACTATTCAATATGATGGGCAAGTGTATGCATGACTCAATTTCTCGATGGAACATTCGTCCTTGGAGTATGTGTCGCTTGATATTCATGATTTATAAGGATCTTGCAACATTGTCATGCCTCTTAATGAATAATTCATTATGATTAAGATTACACAAGTTGGTAATGCAAAAGAATGTAAACCGCTACCCCATCTATTTCTACTCAATCTGATCCGGTTGTAAGTGTAGTGATTGACCCTGAATCATAGATGATGGAGGAGAACTCTCTGTCTCGAAATGATGCTTTGGCATTGGTTATGATTTCTTTAGATCTTCAACCATAGATTCGAACTATTAATGCTCAACCAGACTCCATTAGAATTGATTAAAATTTGTTGATCTAAAATGATGAATTGTGTCCTTCGAATCAACCTACTTCTTTGGCCCCAACCTCTAAAAAGGTTGAGATCCCTACCACTCTAAACAATGTGGATCTCGGTCAAGGGTATTTCAATTCTTTTTTGGCCTGTAACAAGGAGTATATAGAGGGACGTTGGAATATAGAACACCATGGTGTCATATTGTATTTCCTTCACCGCATGCTAGATGAGGTGGATTTCAGCAAATGGTGTTTGTTGAACTGGGAGGTGAAAGGACTTTCCTTTAATTCGTACTAAACTTTGGGGTATAAGTGTGTTTGTATTTTTTTCAACATTGAATTGATGTCTCTGTAAGTTTTGTATTAAGGTACATGGCATACTATAGGTTCCCTAGTTTATGTCCAACCTTGGAGAGCTTATTTCAACCCGGATGATCTTGGTCAAGCCAACTATCCATTGTGGCTCAAGTTTCATGTGCTTATTGCTTATTTTAGGCATTTTGTAGATTTATTTGCTAATCAATTTTGCAATATTTTGATCCTAGATGACAAACATAACTCTTTCTGACCTAACCTGAGAATTTGTGTGGAGGTTGATTTGAAGAAGAAGTTGTTGTCATTTATTTACATGATAACTGTGGATGGATTTCAACGGCAACAATTTTGTTATTTGAATTTTTCGACACTTGATTTTCTTTCCAAGCACAAGATCATCTCATATGGGATTGTATCCATTGAAATCCTCCCTCATAGGTGATCCAGGTGGATATTGGTGGCCACCCACCTGGTCCAAATTCCAATTGGCTCATCTTGGTAGTTTTCAGTGCAACATGTTTCTCTATAATGGGGACATTTCTTTGTAATTGTGGATTTTTCACTTACGGGGCTATCATGAATCCCTACACAACATCCAGGTGGGTATTGGTGGCTGCCCACCTATTCCAACTAGATTATTTTGGAATTTTTCATGTCAGTACATATTTTTGTACTTCCAGGGCCATTTTGGGGCTCTAAACAATGTTTTATTAGCTTGTCGCAGTCAAATTGTAGAACGAGTCAGATTTTGATGGCATATTGCGTATTTCTCAAAAATACCATTCCAACAGGCTATCACACGCCTAAAACGGAGATCATATGCAAAAGTTACAACCTTGGGAAGTTAATGTACTAACTTACCCCAACAGGACCCACATGAGTTTTGTCACTTCATCTCCTAGGGTTAGGTTTTTGGATGTCTAGGGTTTTGGAATTCATGTTTATCATAAAAAAGGCCTTTAGAGCCTCATTGTAATCATCTTCTTGCGAATGAGTGTAGTCGTCACATCTCTTCTCAGAGATAAAGCTGCCACCATTCTAGTGAGTCTTGCACTCTGTATTTTTACAGTCTATGTACATTTATTTCATTAATAGAAATCATGTATTGTTGTATCTCTCTGTTTCTGGCAATATTTATGTGTATTTCACTATAATATATTTTATTTCATTTTGTTCTGAAAAATAATATGGATCAGTGGTATCAAAGCAGACTGCTCTTGATCGTTTTTCAATGCATGTCCCTGATGAGATCTGAGCATAGAAAGTTGGGTCTCGAGCTTGTCTCTCTTGAGGACAATCGCTCTCAAACACTCAAGAAACCCTCTATGGTGGCAGAAAAGAAAAAAGGTTGAGCAGAATATTATGTTAACATGTTGCTTGAGAAATCTCTTACACGACAGAGGGAGGATATGATGGAGAATTTTTCCCGCATCCTTCAACGCCTACCAATAGCAACAGGCGCATCTTCATCAAGCAGCCACTTTGGTTGAACCTATCCCTTTAAGGTACAAGTTAATTTTGATATTCCCGTATTTGAAGGTCAGATAGATGAGAATGCCTTAGAAAAATCATTGATTATGCTAGAAGGTTATTTCTCGATTCACAATTTTTCCGATAGGGAAAAGATCACCTTCGCACTCCTCAAGGCTCTCCCCCATGTCAAACATTGGTGGGAAACTTACTCGGAGAAAATTTCTTCAGAGGAATCTAGAATATATGGGGTCGAGCCCACTTGATATTTTTTTGCTGATGCGGTCAAGGAACAATACTACCCTATTGATAACTATGAAGACCGGTACATGAGATGGACCACATGGTGGCAAGAGAAGAACCAAACAGTGTCAGAGTTCACAAATACGTTCCATACCTTGTGCACCAAGTTGGGTATCAAATACTCCGAGCGACATATGGTTCTGAAATACCATGGGGCTCTACATAGGTACATCCAAACTGAAATGGATTTCCTAAACATCTCATCATTGGGATTTTCCTATCGAAATGTTATCAAAATCAAGCATAAATTTAGGCACCAGAACAAATGGGAGTTCGGGTATGCAAATCCGAAACAACCAAAGCATGGTAAAGATGACCCTAACCAACAACCTCCAGAAAACCAATCCAAGACACGGGAAAATAAGGGTAAAGTAAAGACGAAGAATGACACTAAGTGATTCGATTTGCACAAAATCCCCTAGAACAACACTGATTAATGTTGCTCGAAACAGTCATTGGTGGTTGAGGTCAAAGACAAGGAGTCGAACCCTGATTTGGAATATAATCCAGAAAATATTGAAAATGGACAGATCATTGATGCAGACCCTACTACTATTTTCACGACCGCAACAATTCAACTAGAAGATCCAGTAGATCATGAAGAAGGGGAGCGCCTCTTCCATTCAAATATTTGGGCGAAGGGGACCCCATTGCATTTCATTGTTGATAGCGGCAGCCAGAAGAACCTCCTCTTAGTTGAGGTCATCAAACAGTTGAGGTTGTTGAAAACACCACACCTGCAATCATACAACATTAGGTGGCTTCATAGGGGATGAGATATGTGTGTCATCCAGTAGTGTCACTTGTCCTACGACATCCAGCCCTTCAAGTATGAGGTAGTGTGTGATGTTTCCCCTCTTTATGTATGTGATGTTGTTTTGGGCCAACCATATATGTGGAAGGTTTGTGTTGTTTATGAGTCTCGAACCTTGTAGTGTCATTATTACTCTGGGGGTCAACTCTCATACTGCAAAATTCATCCTCTTCACAGTCTATTCAAAGGATGCACAGAAGACCACTACAACCACTGTAGCCTCAGTACCTTCTATCCAGCAGAAGAATATTGTAGAAGAGAAAGAATATATTGTTTGTTCACCTACAATGGTGCCTACACAATGCCCCGTCAAGCCCAGAGACAACAGGTTGGTGGAACAGATTCAACCCTACCAGCAACAGGTTCGTGATAGCCTTCCACAGACCAAGAAGGGAAGATTCTCCAACAAGGCATGCAGCTCACCAAGATTCAGATTCAGAAAAAGCTTTCCCCTCTTCCACGGGCACTCAACGCAATGGATACCATTGATTCCTAAGGGGGGAGGATTGATCCAGGTGGATATTGGTGGCCACCCACCTGTTCCAAATTCCAACTGGCTCATCTTGACAGTTTTCAGTTCAGCACGTTTCTCTATAATGGAGACATTTCTTTGTAATTGTGGATTCTAAACTTAATTTTTTGTCCTAAATCCCTACATAGCATCCAACTGGATATTGGTGGCCACCCGCCTATTCCAACTGGCTTATTTTGGAATTTTTCATGTCAGTACATCTTTTTGTATTTCCAGGACCGTTTTTGGGCTCTAAACAATTTTTTCTTGGATTTCCATAGTCAAATTGTAGATGAAGTCAAATTTTAATGACATAATGCGTATTTCTCGAAAATACCTTTCCAACGGGCTATCACACGCCTAAAATGGAGATCATATGCAAAAGTTACGACCCCGGGAAGTTAATGTGCTAACTTACCCCAACAGGGCCCACGTGACTTTTGGCACTTCATCTTCTACGGTTAGGTTTTTTGATGTCTAGGGTTTTGGCATTCATGTTTATCATAAAAATGCCTTCGGAGCCTCATTGTAATCATCTTCTTGCGAATGAACGTAGCCGTCACATATCTTCTCAGAGATAAAGCTGCCACCATTCTAGCGAGTCTTGCACTCTGTATTTTTACAGTCTCTGTACATTTATTTCATTAATAGAAATCATGTGTTGGTGTACCTCTCTATTTTTGGAAATATTTATGTGTATTTCACTGTAATATCTCTACTTTCATTTCATTCTAAAAAATAATCCGGATCAATAGGCTCCCCCATCTTCAGGTGATCCAGGTGCTTCAACGTCATTGGTCATGACAAGTAAGGTGAGTTCCTCAGTTGGTTTAGTCCAGGTTTCTAAGGAGGGCACCTCTAAGGCCCTTGCAGGAGGGATTTTCCCTCTTTGAGGCATGAATGTAGCAACAATGTGGGGGGATTAGTGGTTCATAAGACTTCTAAAGGTGTTGGGTGTCCAATATAATAATAAGTTCCTAGCAACTCTAAAGTTCCTCTAGTTCCTCAAGTTAATCCTTTGGTCTAGAGCATGCAAACAACTTTAGCCCATGGTAGTGATCGTATTCAGAATATAGAGGTGGACGAGGGGTGGCAAGTTAAATATAACAAGTTTAAGGGAGCTTCCTCTCCTATATCTTTGGACAATCCTAGTGGTATTATGAGCCCATCCCCGTGGGTGAATTCTTTCAAGAAAGTTGTGACCCACTCTCCTAAGAGGGGGGACCTTCCTTGGTGATGTCTAATAAATTCATCACTTTGGCCAATCCCTTGTTCTTTGAATGAAGTTCTCTCTTTTTTCATGGAATTTCAGAGGGATGATTATCCCAAGTAGGAAGCAGGTTGTACGAGGAGTTCTTCAAAAAGTTAAGGCATAAATAGTTTTTTTTGTTGAAGGTCAAATCACTCAGATTGAATCTTTGTAGTCACATGATGATGGGACTCTTGAGGAGGACCCAACCGAGATCCAAGGTATAACTAGTGATCACTTTCAAAATATTTTCTATGCTTACCATTTTTTGGAGTTGGTTGTGGTTGCTAGGGATGCTTGCTACAAAGTGGATCCTCGCAAAGTCTCGATAGGAGATTGGGATAGATTGGGAAGAGATTTTACGAAAGATGATTTTTTTGTTTCCCTCTCTTCAATGAAAAAGGGGAAGTCCCCGGGTATTTATGGTTTGCCTTGTGAATTTTACAAGGAGATGTGGGACATGGTGGGGGAATATTTTTACAGTCTTGCTCACAATGTCTTTTCCATAGGGAGTCTTTCGAAACCACTTAATCAAGGATCGATAAAGTTTATTATAAAAAAAATCAACCAAATATTATATTGGTGGGTGGGAGCCGATAACTTTATTGAGTGTTTCTTATATAACAATGGCCAAGGCTTTAGCTAGGAGAGTCTGATATGTGGCCTAGAAAATTGTTCACTGAGAGTAGACAAGATTTATACAGGGTTGGTTAATTGCAGATGCAATCTTGTTAGCTTGGGAGGCCATGGAGTGGGCCAAGGAGTTTGGTCAGTGGGCACTCTTCCTGAAAATTGATTTTGACGAAGATTATGATTGTATTGATTTGACATTTACCAATGACGTGTTGACTTTCCTTGGGTTTGGCTAGTGTTGTGTTACTATGATTAACACCTTGTTTACATGTGCCTCTTCTTTTGTTTCGGTGAATAATGTGTTGTCCCCTTGCATGTAGCATACCTAGCTCCATGTTGAGATAGATTACTATAATACATTCTCTATACATACCCAATACCCTCTGTCCAACATTGAGAATATGAGGTACTTTTGAATTTATTTACTATGTATATATTGTACTTTTCGAATTTCTTTCAGCCTATATCATATCTTCCATAAATTACCCACTTTGATACCAAATAATAATATTCTTTGCATATGATACAATTATACGGGCCAAATAACTTGCAATATCATGCATAATAACATAAACATCTAGAAACTTAATGTGCAATGTATTCATTAAAATAAGAGAGGAAATTAAACACATAAACACACATTATAAACATCAATAGAAATCACATATAAGCATGGCACTTATCTTTTATAAAAGCACCAAGTAGCTACAGACTTCAAATGTTCCACCTAGCCATAGAAAATGTTGTTCTAGCTCTCTCAATAACAAGTCAACTCTGAGCTAGGGCTATGAATCCACTGGGGGAAAGGTTTCCTAAGCCAAGCTAAGTTTTCATAGACAGTGCATGTGTTCTCTAGCCAAACTACCAAACTCTAGGAGAAATTCCAACCTACATCCTCTCATTCCCATCTGCTTGCACAACCCAAGGAAGTGTACCCCCTTCTCTGCCCCATAGTCACTATAGTTGTCCCACTTCCCTTCCAGGGGTCCAATACGAGCTAACCAAGAAGTCGCATAGCTCTATGGCTCTAGTAACTCCAGATACACTTAGGAGTCTCCAGGCACCCTCCAGGCTTCACACCTTAGGAAACCACCCAAAAAATTCTCACTCCAAGGTTCCATCCTTCCTCAAGGCAACCCAATGAGAATTATTCACTGAATCCCTAATAGAATTCACCTGGAATTCAAGGGATTCATACACAAAACAGGGTTATAGAGCTTTCCTAGCTCACCCTCCAGCATTAACTCCACAAGAACCAACAACAATGGCGAAGGCTAGCTACATTTTCCATTGAGAACAAGACTTAAGTATACAAGGCTTAAGTATGCATGGCCTTAATTTTCGATGTGGCACTCAAAGAAGCCCACTTAGGAACCTTTTCCCAAACTTTATAACTTAGGATAATATACTCATGCAATTTTGTCTTGGAATATTATATTATTTTTTGCATTCACCCCTTTTTAGTCTTCCTAGCCCCCTCACTTCCCCTCTCGTGGAGACCTAGCCCCCCATAATCTTTTGTTTAACTTGGTCTACAATAATGATGTATTTTATTAATGAGATTTTATGTACATATTACAATACAAGCTCTCTAGACTTTGATCATCATAGGCTCTTTGGCCCAACAACATTACAAATACTATGTCCTGGAAAAATTTTAGCTCACCAGGATATACATAACATTTACATTTACATTTACAACCTAAGGGGGAAATTGGGGGTATTACATTGCATCCATCTCCACATGTCTCTCTGAAAAGGATGTCCATTGGCCCCTTATATCTATGTGTTGATGATTGACGCTCTTGGTTATTTGTTGGAGGTAGCTCATCTTTAGGGTCAACTTGAAGGTATTTCTCTCCCTAGGGAGAGGATATGGTTAACGATCATTTTATGGGTGACTCTCTTTTTTTGGTCTCTTCTAATCAGGAGTCATTCTTATCTTCTAGGGAGTGTCTTGCAATGTTTTGTGAGGCTTTAGAGGAAATTGTTAGTGATCACAAGATGAACTATTAGCTAGTTGGTCTTGAGGATCGACCCACGTGGTTTCCAGCTGCTTGGAGGTTTGACTAGCTATAGGTTATTGTGAAATATCTTGGTATATTATTTGGGGTGGAATTTTTTTCAATTGCAGTGTGGGATTGGTGCCTAGAAAGATTGCATCATAAGTTACCTTTTTAGTAGTGCAAGGATCTTCCCTTTGCTGCTAAGTCGATGGTGGTGAGCAATATTCTTCATGCCTCCAACATCTACTATGTCTCTTTTTGTTTTCCCAACGGGACACAATTTCACCGATTGGAATAGATTGTGCACTCGTACTTATGGGCCATGAATGGTGGGGCTCATGGTATTCCCATGGTCCCTTAGGTTGTTTGTATCATGTCCAAGGATGAGAGGGGTCTTGGTTTGATTGATGTTGCAACCCAAGGTAGCACTTTAGCTGCTAAATGGGTGGTTAGATGTCTGGAGGGATCTTCCCCTTGGAAATTTTTGATATGACACAAATTGATTTCAGCCCAACATGTTGGCAAAGTAAGGGAATAGTTGGTTTATGTGATATCATTTATGTTCCTCATAATTTCCAAAATTCAAGTTCCTTCATCTTCAATATTATTTGGATAGTCTAGAGGATGATGGTAGGTTTGGTTCGTTGGCAGTGGAAAAATAGTAGATCAAGTTGGGATCTAGAAAAGAGGTCAATTTGGAGTTGGAAGCAAGAGGGTACTTGCATTTTTCACCTCCCTCATTTTCAAGCAAGGAGGCTTAGTAGAGAGCATTTTCATCTAGAGAGATCTTTGGGATTCCAATTCTTGTTCTTGGAAGAAGTAACATTTAGTGGCTACAGATTTTGCATTGTCTTTTGGGGATCAACCTACCTTCATGGAGATTCTTGGGATCATACCCCTAGAAGAGATTTTTAAGATGAATATTGATATCACTGGTCCCTTTTGGCAAGATTGGGAGTAAATTTTTGGATGTCCATTGACCCATTATGATTCTTGTAAGTTATACTCCATTCTACATCAGCATCTTTTGTTAGATCCCGTTATCAATCCCAGGTGGATTTCTTCATATGTGGAGAGTGCATGGTGTCTATTCTATTTGATTTTCCTATAATATTTGGGTTTTTTCTTGGTTGGTGATCTACCAAGGTCTCCCTTCCAAAGCTAGGTTGGATAAAAGTGGTATTTTTGATGGCCTTTGCCCCTTTTTCTTGAATTCATAATCAATGAATCACATCTTTTGGGAATGATCCTTTCCTATATCTTGTTGGGCTTAGGTTCACTCTCAATGGGAGAACATCCTTCAAGGACTTTTACACTGGCAGATAGTTTTGTTTGGTAATTCCATACCACTTATTGGGATTCCTTTGCTGGTATTTGATTGTTTGAGAGTTTATTCTTTGTATATTCTTTGGAAACTTTGTAGCAAGTTTGTTTCTGATAATGAGGTTGGTACTTAGACAAGTTTCTGTCAATTATGGAAAGATGAGGTGCATATGCAACTTCTAGCAAAAGGGGCATCGTTAATGCATCGTTAATTAGAGATGCCAAATTGTTTTTCTTTAATTGAGACTGAATATATGTGTGTGGGGGGGGGGGGTGTAAAACAACATTCAAAAATATTTTAAAAAATTGCTCAATGTCTAATAAGTTTCCTTGTATTGTCATGCTTATATACGTACCAAATTACAGGATGTATGTCTCAGTAGTTTGACTGCTAAATACTTTGGCAAACTGGCCTAGTAAAAAGAAACATATGTAAAACATCCAGTGTTGGGAAAATTCTTGATATGATGCTTCCTGTATTCCTTCATGTGTTGGTGTCATTTCTTCAACTTCCATAGGATTTGTTTCTCGCTCTCCTTGTACTTCACTTCCAAAAACTCGATTTATTGAAGAAGAATGTGATTTTTATTCAAGAGTCTTAATTGTTGACACTCATGTTCCAGAGTTTCTATTTGTTGAAGGAGAATTTCCACGATTTGATCCAAAATTTCTACCTTTTTTGACACTTATCTTAGCTCTACTATGTTACCCTCGGTCGA
Organism: Picea engelmannii; assembly: GCA_009831015.1. Classification (NCBI taxonomy): domain Eukaryota; kingdom Viridiplantae; phylum Streptophyta; class Pinopsida; order Pinales; family Pinaceae; genus Picea; species Picea engelmannii. The sequence continues at coordinate 357,726 of ML779055.1, read as the reverse complement.
CTCTTCATTTCTACACAAAATGCACATGAAATCACTCCAAGATGGCTCCCTACTTTCACAGGTTTGCTTTCCAGTTTTAAAATTTTGTTATTCAGGGTTCCTTTGCGATAAGAAAAACAAAACCCCTAATGCATGAGTAGCCAAGATTGATGAAATGATTATTATCAATCTATTGTTCCTTAATGCTAGTGAGGACAAGAGGAAGACAGATAAAAACTCACCACCATCTGACAAAGTTATGCTTCCCAAAAAAAAAAAAACTACTAAAGGTATCCACATAAACAGAGCACTTTATATCTCTAAAATAAGAGAGCTTGATTGAAAACCTATAAGGTATGACCGGAAGTAGAGAAAGGATAAAAATCAAAAAGTAAAACCCCAAACCCAAACTGAAGAACAAAAAATAAGGTCAAATGCCAAACCTCGGACTAGGCATGATACTCTTCCCTTTGAAACTCCAAACCCCGGGAATGGCTTCGAAAAATATGTAGGGAGGCACATTAACGTTCAACAAACCATACTTGGCAATGCAAACCAATTTGACAGTAGCAATTGATCCAGGTGGATATTGGTGGCCACCCACCTATTCCAACTAGCTCCTATTGACAGTTTTTAGTTCAGCACGTTCTTATGTACTTCTTTTTAATTTTGGGTTCTACACTTCTATGGTTGTCTGAAGCCCTACACATCTTCTAGGTGGAGACTAATGTCCTCCCACCTAATCCAACTAGCTTATTTTGGATTTTTTTATGTCAGCACATCTTTATGTACTTCCAAGGTCGTTTTGGGGCCCTAAACAGTGTTTTTTTGTCTTTCCACAGTCAAATTGTAGACAGAGTCAAAGTTTTATGGCATAATGTGTAGTTATCGAGAAGACCTTTCCAACGGGTTATCACGCACCTAAAATGGAGGTCGTATGCAAAAGTTACGACCCCAGGAAGTTGAGGTACCAACTTACCCATCGGGGCCCACATAACTTTTGGTGTTTCAACTCCTAGGGTTAGGTTTTTGGATGTCTAGGGTTTTGGAATTCATGGGTAATGTTAAAAGGGCCTTTGGAGCCTCATTGTAATCATTATGCTCAGATGGATGCATGTAGCAAGCCACATCTCTTCTCAGAGATAGCTACCACCATTCGAGCAAGTTGTTTCCAGTTCTGTAGTTTTCACTGGATATTTGTTATTGTTCTTTGTATCTCTGTGTTATTGTATTCAATCTGTTATTCATTTCGTTCCACTCATAAATCTGGATCAGTAATAGGAAAGGGGTTTTTATCGATGTTATTCCCACCAACAGAAGAACCAAAAACTGAATTAAAAATCATGTACATAACCCTTTGTCAATTTTCTCTGTAGAAATTGAAATAGTAACACAGGAATGCAAACCATGATTAAAAAATCGTTTTAATAACCCAGTTGCAAATGCAACACCATCATACCATGACCCATCATCTAAATTCACAGAGGGATTTTAATTTTCAGAATGAAGTGTCCCCAGACAATCTATGAGGAATTTGCACATTTAGGAGAGAGAACAGGGGATGAAGGAACCTAGATACCAAGCTAACCCTGGACTGAAGATTGAATGATCCTTGCATTGAGGAACTGCTACCCAAGATTGGAGCCTACCCACCACAATATCTGCATGTAGACTGTAATTCTACTTCCCAACACCATCCATAATCACCACAAAAGAGAAAAGAAACCTTCATGTCTAAATAATTTATAATGAAACCTTCACATGCATAGCAATGAATGAAAATCTTAGTGCATATACCCAAGGCTTGTACTAGCCATGACCGAGTTAATATTGACTACTACCAACCAAACCAACAATTAGTTATTCCTATCATTTGATTTATGGGATATGAAGCCTCTGACGCTCCCCGTTCATATTATAGCAACCTTTTTCTAACCATGAACCAACCTTGGCCCAATGATCGACATCATTATTTAGTTTGCGCATAATGTGGAAAAGAGAGTATTCGTCAAAGTCTTTGAGTAGAGAAAGTGAGCAGTGCAAGATGTCGTATATAACATTCCCTCCAATATTATACTTCTTTATGATTGCTTTGATGATCAACATGGAGTCATCAAGGACTGTCAACCTAGATATTCTTAATGACTTAGCCAACATAATGCCTTCAAAAATACCATAAGCTTCTGCTTCATTGTTGGTAACAGTCCCTAGACCCCATGCAAAATGAGAAATTACAGTTCCTCCGGGATTGTGGATAATCCCCCCGTGCCTGCCTCCCCTGTGAGATGCCAAATTGTTAGATCGAACTGCTTATTCATATTTCATACCTATTTTAGTTTCCCTATAAAAGAGGATATGAGGAACATTGTATATACCCTTTTGGTTTTTTTTTTTTTTTTCATGTGTTTCTAGTTGCTTATGTAAATATTTTTATGTATATATAAGAAGTATATTTTTACCAAATGAAGAAGAAGAAGAAGATGTGCAATGTTTATTAGCACGCATTAATATGTAGTATTGAAAAAAATAAGAGAAAATTTCATTAATAAATAAATATTTTTTTTAGAAATGAGAAATTTGATTTTAAAAAATCAATGATTTCATGATAAAAAATAAAGCATCTCAAACAAGAAACACCTCCATGCACCAAAAAAAATTGCAACACGAAGTAATTTTTATGAAGGTTCTCTCTTATAATCCACTAATAATGACATAACAATAACAATATTAATAACAAATAAATATTTCAAGATATAGTGATTTCGTGTGTTTATATATATATGTATATATAAGGAGATTGAAGAAGATGTATAATGTGTATACCTAACACTCATGTAGAATAAAGAGGATATAAGTGGGTGGAATATCGCATTTAGTTTTTTTTAAATAGATTATTATGGATGAGATGTATATGCATATACACACAAGCACATATCCATCAATCAATACTAAGAGATTTGTGTTTCGATTTATTTTTTATCTCTCTCAATGCCTAAAAGTTCACAAGCTAAGATCCATGATTTTTCTCTAACCTTGTACATGTTGTCCACTAATTTACGAAAAGAGAAATTATAATTCTCATGACGGGGAGTTATTAGACACTACATATAGGTAGAACTACAACTGGCCAATTAAAAAGAATTTATGCTCAAACCGTATTCAATAATGGCTCAAGTAAAAATGATCACTAACATTCTTTCATTATGTTTCGGTAGTGCAAAATCATCTTCCCGTAATGGGACTTCTTTGAGTTTCAAAGTTTTTGTAAACTTGATTAGCTCTAATTAAGGTTTGTTTAGAAATGAATGACGGTTTGATCATTTGATCTATAATACTTGAGCTAAACAGCACAACAATATTAAATGAGTTTTCAAGATGATGCAATTCAATGTGTTTGGCATGTGCATGAAAAGTGAATTCCCACTTTGATTATGGAGTGAGTTAATAAATGGACAAACTCAACCTTTTTTACGAGTCTATTATTTTCCAATGAAGCAAAGTTCCACATGTTCTACTTATTTTTGTTGAAATTTTAATAATCTGCGTCATTTTAAAATGGGCCAAAACCCTTAAGAGAAAAGTTCCTTGGTCAATGTTTCCATCAATAAGGTGGAACTATAACTTCTAGAAAAAATCCCACGAAATTAAGGGAATAATTTCATTCAAAAATGGGTTGAGTTTGTCAACTTATTAACTTACTCGATTTTATAATTGTGGGTTCTTATTGTGGCAAACCCATGTCACCAATGTGGTATATGGAGAGGGATGGAAGAAGAAGAACATTAGAAGAGTGAGGTTGATTCAAGGTTTGTAGAGAAGCAAGCTCCAAGAAGCAAACAATTCCATCCTTCATCTAATTTTCTCAAGCTTTCTTTGTCGAGTGAATGGCTTATCAATAGATCTAAGGAATTGGCTCAAAGAGCATTGAATGGGTACTTTAGTGAGCCAAAACCCCATATCTGCAAGCTAGCTCCAAGGATTGGCTCGACATGGACTATGGTTGTGAAAGGAAAGGTAAGAACATGTCCATTGCAATGAGGGTTTTACACCTCTCTCTTTGAGAATGTTGTTCACAAATCTATAGTTTAGAATGGCAACTTCTAGTTTTTCCATAAATTGGGGCTAGTGCTGAAGCAATGGAATGATGGATTCAACTCGAGTTTTTCCCCATAAGATGACTTATTTATTTGTGTTAGGTTGCCAGAATTTTTGCTTCATTGTTAATTTGAGAGGATTATGCATGCTATTGGTGACAAGTTGGGAATATATCAATACCCAACAACGGAAACCCTAGTTTGTGAAAAGGTGCTAAGAATCATGGTCAAGATGTCCATTATCGAAGGTTTACCTGAAGAAGTAATATATGAGGGAGGATTCAATGAGAGGCATCAAATCCTACATTGTGATAACCTTGTGTCTTGATGTTAGTTTTGTCTCAACCATGGTCACTTGCAAATAAGTTTCTCAAGAAGGGAGGATGTGGTTTGGAAGTGGAAGTTCTCCAAGGGGTTGGTGCTAGAAGTGGCATAAGAAAAGTGTATGGTTGATGAAGGTTTCATGCAGGGGTTGGTGAAGGGTTTGGATTGAGTAGAGAATATCTCGGTGGTGGATCAAGCTATGGGGAAGTGTTGAGTCGAGATGGATTTCGGTGCGTATGCAATGGAAAAGGATCATTTATATGGGAAAAATATGCTTAAGGATCTATTGTGGAGCAGTTAGACATGTGTGGTAGAGTGGTGTTTTAGAACCTATGGAGGCTCAATCAATGGTAGGGACTTCAATTAAGTGTTTCCAATAGAGAAAGGATGTTATGGGTATAAATTGGGTTTGGTTCTCGAAGGTATCCCTAGTGATGAGCATGATTTAAGGATCAATTCATCTCTTTCTTCCAAAGAAGTGGTGGTGGTTTCCCAAGGTGACGTGGATGTAGTATCTTTAGTGGTTGGTAAGGTCAATGTGGTGTGACCTAGATTGGACTCTCCAAGGGTTGATTTTTTGGGTGACCTTTTAGAAATTTTGTCATAAGTTAGTGTTTTTCCATCAATTGATCCAATGGCTTTCAACCTTATATTTCATGAGTTGGTTTCAGTCTTGGGATCCTTGTTAACAAACCCAAACACCTCAATTAAAAAGGTTATGTATTCTTGGTTATCCCATGGTCGTGATCAATATTATTTGCATGATAGTTTGGTTTCTAGGGTGAGTTCTTCATAGGTGTTGGTTCCTCCCTCTTCTGCACCTAACTCCAACATGCGAAGTGCTAGGTCGAGAGGAAGCTCGAGCACAACTCAGGTAATCATTCTCCTCCTTTGTCTCAATGTTGGATCTTATGGCCTGGTTATATAAGGTGAAATTCTCCTCTTTTTGAACTATGTTTCACATATAAATTTCCATTAGGGTTTATTAAGCCCATTTTCTAGGGTTTTTAGAATTTTTGTATCTATTTGGAATGTGGCATGAAGATTAGTGGAAATGTGGTTATTTTCGATGGGGATATTTGGATTATCTAATGAGCTTAAAGTGCCATTTGAATCTATCACATTTGACCTTTTCTAGACTATAAGCATCATTATTGATGTAAGCATTATATGTTGATTTTTTTTCTTTTATGAATTAAAAGAACAACACATTTTTTCCTTTTTGAAAAAAAAAAACAAGTCACCAATGAGTGCACACACCAAACATCGTTTTGACTAGTAATATCTCCACCTCTATACTATGATTCGGTGGTAGAATGTGCAATAGTAACAATGTGTTTCTTACTTTTCCATGTGCTTGCTCCAAAACCCATATGATAAAGAAATGCAAAAATGGACTTCTTTTCATCAAGTCACCTACCCAATACCAAATCAAAATAAGAACAAATTATGTAGTATATTCCACACCAAGTGAATTCTTAAATCCTACCTGGATCGATAAACCAAGTCAACAACATTAAAAAAAAACATGGGTGAGTATAAGTCAAGTAAATGAAATTTCCAACCAATTGCTCCTATAAAGCATTGCCAAACTATCTCACCATCAAAATAGGTTCTCAACTCAGTTTCTCAATAGAAGAGGCATGTTGGTATTTGTTGATATTTTGATGTAACTACAGAAGATATTCTTTTGTATTTGTATTGTTCAAAACTCGAGAAGGTTATTGTAAACTTATTGTATAAATTGCCTCAAAATAATTTGTTATTTTATTGTTATCCTTATTGTAAAAGTCAAAACAACCCCTCTTAGGGTTGCGTATTTTCGGGAGTCGAGTTATGTGTATAAATAGAGGTCATGTTCCTCTCATTTATATACACACACATCTCACCTTCTCTTGTGTATTTGGAGCATAGCAAAGGAGGTCTAGCATGGAAGGTCTTTGGTATCTTGGTCTTGGTCTATTTATGGAGAGCTATAGCGTGACATTGTACTATTTGAAGGAATCTATACTGAAGAATTGGTTGCTAGTTTTTCTCCCCCATGAGGGTTTCCCAAGATATATCTTTTGTTACGTGATTGTTTATCTTTCATTGATCCTATTACATGCAATTGTTAATGAATGTTAAAGAAGATAACTATAACTTCTAAAATTATAACATGGTATCAGAGCAGGTATGAATAGAAGACAGTTCGCAGATAAAGAAGACAAAAGGAGTCATTTTTCTTGATAGGAGTGGTTTCTGAACAAGACAACACCACCAGAAAGTGTTCCCTAGTGGAGTGCATCTTTTCCCTAGATCAGCTATTCAGAATCCAAAACTTGTGATTTAGGGGCAGGATGACTATCAAAACCAAGATTGATGAGAATATGGAGGGAGATAACAACTTTAGATCCTGGAAGTACATAGTATCCCTCCTCCTAGAAGAACATGATATGGAGAAGTTCACTAAAGAAGAGGTTTTTAGAACCAGAGGGAGATGAGGCTAAGGCAAAACACAAGAAGGATATGGTCAAAGAAAAGAGGATTATTGCAGACTCCATTAAGGACCATCTTATTCATCACATATCTTCATTATCCACTCCAAAAGAAATGATGGATGCCTTAACCTGACTATTTGAATGAAACAACATCAACCGAAGAATGACCTTGAGAACTCAGTTAAAGAATGTGAGGATGCAGAATTCAGAAACCATCCACTCTTACTTTCTCAAGAATGAACCAGATCAAGGAGTAGATAGAAGGCATTGGTGATACATTGAATGGAGAAGAAATGGTGATGACCACCTTGAATGGCCTCCCAAGGTCATGGGATGAATTTATTCAAGGGATATGCTCAAGAAGGAAGTTATCCAAGTTCAATGGATTATGGGAAGATTGCAACCAAGAAGAAGCAAGGACAGAAGCAAGAGAAAAGAAGATTACAGATGATGATCAAACCCTATCCGCCCACACCAGGAAAGGAAAGAGAAAGAAAGAACCCTCCTCACCCAAGAAGTTTCAGAAGGGCCGAAGAAATAACCCAAATATCAGATGTTTATGTTGTCAGAAAATGGGACACGCTGCCAGAAATTGTTCCATCATTCAGAGACCAAGGGAAAAGAAAGGAGGTAAAATACATCATGTTCATAAAGTTGAAGATGATGATCCACCCAAGAAGGTTTCAAAGGTAGATGAATCAAGTGATGAGGAGTATGTTCTTATCTTAGTCCTTACAGGAGTTGTCACTCATAGAAGTGACATTTGGATGGTGGACGGTGGTGCTTACAAGCACATGATAGGTTACAAAGACTCCTTGTCTAACCTTACTAATAAAGATTCACTGTACAAGGTGCAATTGGGAGATGACTATCAATATCCGATCAAAGAGTAGGAGAATCCTTCTACAAATTAGACTCAGGAAAGCCAATGAAGATGAAGGAATTTCTCTATGTTATTGGATTGAAGAAGAACCTTCTCTCGATTTTAGCATTGGATGATAAGGGTTACAGAGTTGCATTTGTTGATGGGCAGGTTCTTATGTGGACTAGAGGGAATAATTGTGGTGATTGGAGTTCAAGAGGGAGGAATCTACAAATTGAAAGTGTGATCACATTGAGCATTAATTCACAACATTATGAATCCTAGTGAATTATGACATAGGATATTTTCTCACCTACATTACAAGGCCCTACCAAGTGTGAGCAAGATGGTGACGAGACTACTAGAGATCCAGGAAAAACCAGATGGTGTGTGCAAAGGTTTCCCACAAGGCAAGAACGTGAAGCACTCCTTTCCCAGCAGCGATAACAAATCCAAAATAGTATTGGACATCATGCACTCACATGTGTGTGGACCAATGTTAGAAACTTCATTAAGAGGGTATGTATAATATGTCTCTTTTATTGATGATTACTCACGTAAAACTTGGATCTATTTGTTGAAGGCAAAGAATGAAGTGTTTGGAAAATTAAAATAATTTAAGGCATTGGTAGAAAACTTGACAGAGTGAAAGATAAAGACCTTGCGATCAGATAATGGAGGATAGTTTTTAATTCACTTGAGAGGAATTTAAATAATATTTCAAGGAAGTTGGGATTAAGAGAGAGATTTCTACTCCCTACGATCCTCAACGGAAAAGAGTATCAGAAAGGAAGAATCGGATGATCATGGAAGCAATGAAGGATATGATCCATGATCAAGATCTACCTATGCATTTGTGGGTAGAAGCAACAAAGACTACAATGTACATGTAGAATAGAAGTCCCCACAAAGTACTTGAAAACAAGACATCAGAGAAGATGTTTTAGGAGAGAAGTCAGAAGTCAACCATCTAAGGATATTTGGTTGCCCCATATTTGTGCATGTCCCCAAGGAAAAGAGGACAAAATTGGATCCATCCGAAAAGAATGGTATATTTGTTGGTTACATTGACACATTGAAGGCATATAGTATATATATTCTCGGTCACTGGAAAGTTGAGATTATCCAAGATGTCACCTTCGATGAGAGTCTAGCTTTCAGCAAATCAAAACAGGACTATGCAAAAGAGGTTCATGAGGAGGAGAATGAAGTTACTAGAGTTCCATAAGCAGAAGTAGTTGAACCAGAGGAATTCATTCGTGAGGATAATGACATGGCAGAACCTCGGAGGCCAGCAAAGAGTCCTTCTCGCAAGAGAAGACCATATTGGGAACAGGAGATCTCATCAGAGATGCAAAAACATATGGTGTCCCAGAAAAATATCTTAGGGAAAGTAAGAAGTTGAAACCGTATTCCAGCTATCTAGCATGTTTGTGTTATATCATGGATGAAAAACCATCCAGTTATGAAGACTCTACAGAAAAGAGGGTATGGAAGGATGTCATGGGGGAGGAATATCAATCCATAGTAAATAATGTTGTCTGGGATGTAGTCCCCAAACTGAAGGAGAAATCAGTAGTAAGTTCAAAATGGATCGACAAAACAAAACATGCAGTTGATGGCAGTATTGAAATGTATAAGGCTAGATTTGTGGATCGAGGATTCTCTCATAAGGAGGGCATTGACTATGAGGAGACATTTTCTCCTATGGAGAGATATACCTTGATCAGGACTATACTTTTGTTGTTCCTAGTAATGAAATGGAAGGTGTGTCATGTGGATGTGAAGACAACCTTCTTGAATGGTGAAATAAAAGAGGAAGTATATGTGGAGAAACCACAAGGGTTCGAGGTACATGACAAGGAGACACATGTATGCAAATTGAAGAAGGATTTATATCGATTAAAGAAAGAACCCAAAGCATGGTATGGCAAGATCAATAATTTTTTTACGAGCTTAGGATTTACAAAGAGCAGTGTAGATCTTAACCTTTATTTTAAGGTTGTGGATGATGGTCTGGTAGTACTATTGTTGTATGTGGATGAACTGTTTATAACAGGTGTGGAAAAGCTCATCTCAGAGTGTAAGAGAAAACTGAATGTTGTGTTTGAGATGAAAGATATCAGGATGATGCATTAATTTTTGGGTCTCCAGGCACGGCAGAGATAGGATGAGATATTTTTGAATCAAGGGAAGTATGCAGTGGAAATTCTGAAGAGGTTCTGGATGTTGGATTGCAAGGAAATGGCTACACCTATGGTATCAAATCTGAAGTTGTTGCAGGATATGACTTTAGGGACTGTGGATGTTACTTTATACAGGCAGAAGGTTGGTTCGTTGATGTACTTGATGAACACGAGATCGGATATATGTTTTGTTGTGAACACCCTCAGTCAGTGTATGGAGCATCCTAGGTAGGTTCATTTGGTCGCAACAAAACATGTGATAAGGTACCCTAAGGGTACATTGGATTAGGGTCTCAAGTATGTGACAGACCATGAGTTCGGGTTATATGGATATTCAGATTTAGTTGGGCCGACAGTATTCCTGATCGAAATAGTACTTAGGCATATTTCCTAAGTCTGGGCTTCAGTATGGTTTCATGGAGCAATAGGAAACAGTCATGTGTAGCACTCAGTATAGATGAGGTTGAATATGTGGCAACATGTGCAGCATGTAGAGAAGTAGTGTGGCTTCAGAAGCTGTTGTATGGGTTATTTGGTCTTAAAATGGAGGTGACTTGTATTTGGTGTGACAACCAGAGTTGCATGAAGTTGTCAAAGAATCTAGTGTTCCGGGACAGGTCAAAGCATATCAGGATCAAATATCACTATATCGGGGATATGGTGCAGAGGGCAGCAGTGAGGCTCCAGTACGTGTTTATCGAGGAGCAGGTTGCGGAAGTGTTGACCAAGCCATTATCGAGAAAGAAGTTTGAGCACTTCAGGGACAAGCTTGGCATGGTCCCTCTTTAGAGGGAGTGACGAGGTACATGTGCATTGTGGGGTAGTGGATGTCCTGGGGACATGTTGTATCTATTTTAGAGCTACCCATAGGCCTTGTATGAATTGGTTGTGAAGTCATAGGGATGCACATGATGAGGTACAAATGCATTGTGGGGTAGTGGATTTCATGGTGACATGTTGAAGTTATTTGAGAGTTTCCCACAGGGCTTGGATGCATTGGCTGTGAAGTCATGTTGTACTATGGATATTCGATGATGTATAAATTCATATGCTCAATAGTCAATGTTCATGAGCTCATGTGGAAACAAACAATACCTTCCTATTTAAGAGGGAGTGTTGATATTTTGAGGTAACTATGGAAGATATTCTTTTGTATTTGTATTGATCAAAAATTGAGAAGGTTATTGTAATATTATTGTATAAATTGTCTCAAAATAAATTATTATTTTATTGTTATCCTTATTGTAAAATTCAAAACTGACCCTCTTAGGGTTGCGTCTTTTCTGGACTCAAGTTATGTGTATAAATAGAGGTCGAGTTCCTCTCATTTATATACACACACAACTCGCCTTCTCTTGTGTATTTGGAGCATAGAAAAGGAGTTCTAGTGCAGGAGGTCTTTGGTATCTTGGTCTTGGTCTATTTGTGGAGACCTATAACATGACATTGTACTGGTTGAACGAATCTATACTGAAGAATTGGTTGTTGGGTTTTCTCCCCCATGAGGGTTTCCTAGGATATATCTTGTGTTATGTGATTGTTTATCTTTAAATGATCCTATTACATGCATTTTTTAATGAATGTTAAAGAAGATAATTATTACCTCTAAAATTATAATAGTATTCCACTATATTGAACCTTTGTACTATTTTCAAAGTTTTACTAGGGTTGAGATAAGAAAACTCAATCTCCCATTTTCCTAAAAAACATGCTAAGAAAGTGATGTTGGTCAATACCCAAGTCTTTCATGTCAAATATTTTTCAAACTTTATTTAGAAGCATGAATCAACGAATGAAGCAAATTAATACCCAAGTTTTCCATGCCAATTGTTTTTCAAAATTTATTTGGAAGCATGAATTGAAGAATGGTTGTTGCAAATGACTATAAGGTCATGAAAATTACAAAAAACAACAACCAAAATATTTCCATCAATATGTTGTATATAGACATTGATATCAAAATCATTATACACAAAACCTTGGCTCAAAAAATATTATCAATTTTCTCATACCAAAATCAAAGAGATTGTTTGATCTTGTGTAATTATCTATGCTCCTCGATCTCCCTATCAAATGTGAACTTGGTCTTGTAGACCCATCTACAACCAACCAAATTCCTCCTAATAGTAAAAGTGCTCAAGTCCCAAGTCTTATTCTTTGTCAAAGAGTTTTGTTTATTTAGTATAACATTCTCCCATTCCTACTTATCTTGAGTGTTATGTACTCAATAAATCTACAAGTATGACATAAGAGAAACCCTCAACTTCAACAAGAAACCAAATCATTCACACACAAGAATTAACACAATAATGTAGAGAAAAACTTTGAGGTAGGGTAATACCATGTATTATTCCTTAAAAAAGGAAACACTCCTCAAGCAATGCTCGATAGAATTACAATATTCTTCACCATACTCAATTACATTGCTTTTACTCTTTATATAGTACTATCTATCTCCTAGAAACATTCCAGAGAAGGAACTTTCTAGTAGGAGGAACCTCCTAGTAAGTCTTCTTACATTTATTGCTTTCACACTACTACATAGGCCTTATTTACTAGAAATGGCCTCCATACATATCAATGCATAGATACATAACTATTATTATTCCCCTTGGGTACCCCATATTACCCCCTCGGTATACTACACTCCATCCCCCTTCTCATGTTTCATTCTCAAAACATGGGAATAAACCATGCAATATGATCATCTAAGCAATGTTGCTAACTGGTACCAAGCACAAGCATCCATCCATCCTAGTGAAATGCGAACATGGGGTTCAACTACTTCCTTTCCACCTTGATATGGAATTTGATTGCTTCTTGATGTGCTACTATGATATCTCCATGCATTCTTGTTATGCCTCCATGTGCCTCTCAACTGGTTTCCTTTTTGGTTCCATGTTGGTCCATAAGTTTGTTGATACTCACTCCCTTGCCTTGATGAATTTTGTTTTTATAAGTGGCACTAGTACATTTGGCTCATTTTTTTACGTCATTCCAATTCCCATTTGAAAAACTCCCATCTATATTTCGACAAACCCAATTCCAATTATTAGTCGAACCCCTTTCATCGCACTCTCAATGAGACTAACAATATGTCTAACATCTGATGTCACAAACTTCCACATGGTAGTTGTGGAGATATTTTATGAAACAGATGTTCGTTGTGTTGAATCATCGCAATTACGACCCACATAGCACTATCGATATTTTGATGCACTGGTATGTCATGTGGTATTTTCCAAGTAACCATCATCAGCCAATTTGTCATAGATTTACCAACAGCAACAATCCTTACTGCGACGTAGGTGCACTAAAGTATCGTCAAAAAGTCGACGTAGACACCATCAAAATTGAGACTTTATGGCCAGTGGCCTACATCATCGTGGTGACACTCTAGAGGGCACATTCCATCGACGATCCTATGATATGGCATGATGAATTTGTTGTATGCGCAACACCTTGGTTGGCAACGTCTGTCGGAGTGGCGACGCATGAGAGCTCCAAGTACTCTTGAAAATGGGATAGATAGACGTAAATTGTTTGATAGAGTAATATCGTTCTATCAACAAAGAATCGTGTGATGGAGGTCCGATGTCGGTATAATAATTTCAAAAAAAAATTCAAATTGCATTGGGCATAGGGAGCATATACATGTGTTAGATTAAGAAGTCAAAGAGGTTGAGCCAAATACAAATGATAGTGTTCTCGATATGTGATGATATAGATGATTAGGATTAGGGTTTATATTATTTCAAAAAACCCTAATCCAAGCTTGTTAGAGCCTCGACATCTAAAAATGCACAATCGCACTTAAGAAATACATGTTTTGCTTTTAAACTATAATTGATGCCCTTGTGCAGAAATGTAGGCCAAGCTTCACTAAAATGCATGCCTAGGTCTTAACACACCAACCATTTCAATGATTCAAGTTACACCTGCTTACATGTTTATATTTTCACTTGCAAACATAAAAGTGGTTGTTGTGTCAAAGGGGCAAATTCTACCTTGTAAATTGAGAGACTAAAATAGTATAAAGTGACCTAATTGAAATGCACACCCATGCTTCTATATATCTCCAAATTTAGTTATCTAAGTTTTGGGTTGAAGTTAATAACATTCTAAATCTATGTATATCATACAGAGTGCATTTCAAAATGACTAAGGACTCTACCTTTAACCAAGATTCTAGAATTTTTGTAAAATGGAGGGTAAAACTATTTAACTGTAAAATACACGCCTAAGACTCATATGACCTAAAAATTGAGTGGTTGAAATTATGGAGTTTGGATTTTTCATCCTACATCTATTCATACTTTAGTTGTGCATTTTGAAACCAAAAACCATCTGATGTGCATAAAGGCTAAAATTTTCCTTGTAAATGCAAAAAAATCTATAAAGGGAAAAATGCATAAAAACATGGCATGATGAGAAATGCACGCCCTAGGAATAAAAATCCATGTATGGTGTTGTTAATTTACAAGTAACATATTACACGACTGCGGATTTGTTGTAAACCCTAAAGATTGTATACTAGGGTGATTTGTGCCTAGAATTTAGTAAAGGATTGAAATATACATGAATCTTTAGCAATTGTGCATACACACTAACTAAAGTGAAAAAATGAGTACCAACTACCTATGTCCATAATCTCGATGAGGTAGGAGCTTGTACAACCACATCACACATAGGCTAGTAAAATGGAGGGTAAAATAGTCTCAGTGTAAAATGAACACCTAAGACTCATATGACCTCCAAATTGAGTGGTTCAAATTGTGGAGTTTTGATTTTATCATTTTCCATCTATTCATACTTTGGTTGTGCATTTTGAAACCTAAAACCCTCTATTGTGCGTAAAGGCTAAAAGTTTCCTTGTAAATGCAAAAAAATGCATGAAAACAGAGCATGATGAAAATTGCATTACCTAGGAAGAAACATACATGTATGGTGTTGGTAATTTACAAGTTACAAGTTACAAGACTACGTATTTGTTGTAAACCTAAAGACTGTATACTAGGGTGATTTGTGCCTAGAATTTAGTAAAGGGTTGAAATATACATGAATCTTTGCCAATTGTGCACACACACTAACTAAAGTGGAAAAATGAGTAATAACTACTTGTGTCCATGAGCTTGATGAGGTTGGAGCTTGTACAACCACATCACAAATATCCTAGTTGTTAATTGCATTTCCATTCCAAAGACTTGTATAAATCATCATAGAATAAAAGTTTATATCATTGAATAATAATTAAATAAATAAACACACATATCAACATGTACGAGACTATAGAAACACTAAAATGAAATATCTGAATGAAAAAAATACGTGTTTTGCTTTTAAACTGTAATTTCTGCATTTGTGCAAAAATGCACACCATGCTTCACAAAAATGCACGCTCGGGTCTTTACACACCTGTAATTTGAATGATTCAAGTTTATGAGGGTGTCTTAGATAATTTTACACATGTCTACATATTTAACAATATTACCAACTTAATGAGAACTATGACCTCAAAATGAGAACTCTAGCCCTTAAAACCCATATTTTTGCATAAAAAACCACAAAATTAACCCTCAAATCAAAAAGTGGTGCTACCAGTAGCACCCTTTTTTTTTAGGTCAAAATTACAATTTTTTTTCAAGCATGGCCTAAAACATGCATATAGTTGCTCCTAAAAACCTTAAAATCAACACCTAAATCAAAGAATGGTGCTACCGATAAAAAAATGTTTTTTTTTCTAAACGTTAAAACTATACTTCATTTGAAACCTTATCCTAGTGTGGTAAGTACCATTAAAACCCAAACCTAAAAATTAACACATTTTTGAAAGTGGTGTAAAAAATTATCACTGCTATAAACCAAATCGTAAAATCAACCCTTAAATATTTACTTTTTTAAGGTTAGTTTATCACTCCAACCACAAGATAATACATAATGGAATGAAAATATCACCATTTCAGATGTCAACATTCAACATAACTTCGAAATATTTTTTTATTTTAAATAAACAAGTCTATACAAATTACATTTAATGAAACATAAATTATTTCGTTACATTGTCCATATTCAAAATAGAAGAGCTAAGAATTTTTGTTATATGTTCTCCATAATAAAAACATATAATTCATAAAACATAGAAATGATTTATAAATTCATGTAAGATCATATGTAACTGAAAACACTCATTTTTTGTTATCATACAAACATCATATTGATAAAATATACATAAAATGTTTCATAGACTTAATCAAATTCATCCATGGATTCTAACACACCATCATAATCTACATTGTCTTCGGATGAATGACTAGATGAAGATGAATATGTATATGATCCATATTCATCTCTATTATCATTTAGTGCACCATTTGAGTCTGCATGTATGCCCAATATTTCAGATGTCAAAAGCCTCTTTGATCTACGACTAGGTTCAGCATAATCCCATCTTGCACTTATCTCTTGTGGCAGCAACCTCTTGATAATCTCTATGGTCCTAGAGCGAAGATTTCCTCTCTTTTTCAAATTGAAGTCATAGACAAGTATGTCAACATCCTCTAATTTTAAGAGGTCGGTGCGAAGATGAAATATGTTTTGACCCTTTACTTTTCTCTTTACGTTGTTTTATTTCTCGACCACCATCTCTTGCTTGTACACACCATTGAATGGGTGTGTACTTGTTGCATACCAATGCACTTCAACTGCTATAACATCTTTTTTTTTTTTATCGATCTATATAACCTTGACACTCTAGAATGGATAGCAATGTGGTTCTTCAATCGCTAAGACTCCAATCATGCAACCCTCCTTAATATCTTATGTTGAACCCCTATAAAGATATTCCATGGCTTCAAGTTGTGCACATGATCTTCTAGAACCAATTTCTCTTTCCTCTGCCTGTCAAAACTCGATAGCATCTTGAGATTCTTGTTGTTCAACAATGTTTCTTTCTTTAGATTCATTTGACCTATTTTGTGGCCAAATAAATGGAGTCTTCAAAAATGTATCTTCATTTGTTGATTTTGAAATTATGTCACTTTGATCATTGGAAAAAGACTCCCACCAAATAGAATCAACAACATCAAAGTACTCATATGTATCTTTAATGGACTTTTTTATTTCCTCCAAGCATTCAGAATAATCTACATCTCTATTACGGCTTCGTGCATTATGAATTTCAGCAACTGATTGTAATAACATTAAATTTGATACAAATATTGGACGATCTGGAATGACCTTCAAAAATGCCAAAGCTGATGAAGGCCCCCATTCTACAGTAGTTGAATACTTCTTGCCCCATATAAGTGTTTTCGCATCAACTTTTTTCAAGCAAAATTGATGTTGGAAGTTAATTTCATTAAGTTGCTCAATACATTTTTCTTCATCGTGTGATCCCTGGATAAATCTTCGAATATCAACGGTTTCTTCTAATATGTGAAAAATAGGCTCTGGAATGTATTATTTCTTAATACATTCAATTAATGATGGTAGGCTTCCAACATTTTTCCTCTTCAATGTTACTGAAAAACGACTGAACATTTGATCAATATGATCATGTGTGTGTCCAACAAGAAGGAAACCAACTTTAATGTTTTGAAAGATTCTCAGTTCAACAAGCATGTTAAGATATCCAAACATAATTTGATTTTTGTTTTCACGACTAATGTTGTCCAATTGTAGATATAGAACTTGAGGAAGATTACCAGACCAGTGACTGATCACATGATGAATTATGGTGATGGTTAGATTTGCATCATTATGAATATTTGGAGCTGTGAAGTAAACCCTTGCACACATTGTTCCATTAAAAACCATACAACTAACCAAGTGAAATTGAATGAAATTCTCTTCCTGTAAATTTTTTGGTGTACGGAAAATTGTGGCAGAAGTGTTTTTTCTGGTCCATGCCATCAATTATCATACCCATATATTTATTTGAAGCATCATAACACTTCTTTCTATGTTTGTACAACTTTTTCCTTTCACTTGATTTTTGATTCATGTGTTCTTGAAGTGCTTTGACTATAGAATATGCACATGACACAAAATGAAAATATTGATAATATTTTTTCATAGTTGATAACTATCAAATTTAAACAAAAAAAAAAATGTAAATATACACATCTTTCTACCCCTTCAAATTTATCTCTTATTGCTTTAAGAGAAGCACATATATTGCAAATCCTCATCCTTGACTTGTTAGCCTATGGCTTACCTTACCAATCACTAAGTCTAATTGTCACCTATATTTGTATTATTCATTTATGATATTAGTAATATATTCTCAAGTGATGACTAATGAGTTAGTTCAGATTGCCTAGCCTAGTCATTATGCGTGATGTTAGGATCTAGAGAAAATCTCTCTATGAGGTGGCATCACCCATTGTACTATAAATGTGTACCATTGGTGTGAATGCATTAGAGTTGGCTAGTGAGCCTTTTCCACCATCTTGTTGTTCATGTCTATATTTTATCATGACTTCTTAGAAATACAACCATTGTTGAATTGTCTCTTCCATACTCTTCTAAAATATGCATATGAAATAAAATTATGATTTCCTTCAACACTTTCAACATATTCTTTGTATAACTTGTAGATTTAATTCCTTGAGAAATTATCAGGAATGTGTATCGTCTCTCTATCTGGCATAGACTCTCCATGTTTGGAAAAGAAGTCACACATCCATGACAATGTAGTGTTTGTTAATGGGCCAATCTCTTGTCCATGATGTACCTTTGAATAAAATGTAGGATATTTTTCCAATCGTGTTTGGATCCTTGATAGACGAATATTACCAATTGAGTGGATTTTTTTGAAATCCTTTCTTCCAAGTAAACGATTACCAGTGCAATAATCATATCTTGTCTTTGTAGATATCATGCACCCCACTAAATATGAATTTTGCATGCTCTTATTCATTGATAAATAATTCTTCCTTTTCTGCAAGGTATACATGTAGTCTATACTTTTCAAACAATTCTTATGAAAAGAATCACTAGAAATCAAATCACCGATGGAAAATCATTTGGTGAGAAATTATTTCTTGGACCTTGTATAACTAGAATGATTTGAATTGATATAAAAAGGTCTAGTCCTCGTCCTGGACAAAATATTTCTTTTCAATATTTCCACTATTTCAACATCATCACTAGGAGGAATATCATTCTAACTATAATCATACATAGCATTATGAGGAGACCGAACAAGAGATTGTTGATCACCTTGATTTGTTACACCTGAATGATTTAGAACATGATCTCCATTCCTAGGTCCATCATCATCTTCATTGATAATCTCGTTGAGAAGAGAAATATCAAGATCATCATCAGCAACACAATCACCTGCAAGAAAGTGTCCACAATCGACATAATCATCTTCACTACTTTTGAAATCTCCAATTGAGGGAAATTCTACATCATCCTCATTACTTCCCTCAAAATGTTGACCTGGAGGACAATCTTCAACATTCTCATTAGTAGCTTGGAAATCATCACTTGGAGGAAACTCTTCATCATCTTCATTGGAATCTTTAATTTCTCTTGCTAAAACAATACCTTCACCATCCATGTCAATACCTTCAAAATCCTCACCTAAAGGAAAGTCTTAGGAAACTTTTCATCATCCTCAATAGTCCCTTGAAAATCCTCACTTGGAGAAAAATCTTCACCATCCTCATCTTTGCTTTCAAAATCCTCACTTGGAGGAAAATATTCAGTGTGCTCATTAGTCCCTTCAAAATCCTCACTTGGAGGAAAATATTCAGTGTGCTCATTAGTCCCTTCAAAATCCTCACTTGGAGGAATATCTTCTTCCTCCTCAATTGTACCTTCAAAATCATCACTCAGAGGAAAATCTCCATTATCCTTATTTGTGCTTTGCAAATCCTCACTAGGAGGAAGATTTTCATCCTCCTCATTAGTACCTTCAAAATCCTCACTTGGAGAAAAATCTTCATTATCCTCTCTACTACTTTGATAATCCTCACTTGGAGGGAAATTTTCATTATCCTCATCAGTACCTGCAAAATCCTCACTTGGAGGAAAATCTTCATCTTTCTCTTTACTCCCCTGAAAATCCTCACTTGGAGGAAAATATTCATCATCTTCTTTACTACCTTGAAAATCCTCACTTGGACGAAACTCTTCATCATCCCCATCGGTACCTTCAAAATCCTCACTTGGAGGAAAATATTCATCATCATCAGTAGTACCTTGGAAATCCTCACTTGGAGGAAATATTCATCGTCTTTTTCACCATATTCCTCCCCTTCATCATTGGTGCCTTCAAAGTCTTTAGAATTAGGACTTTCCTGATCAATATGTTCAATATCATTGATTGCATTATGATCAAAGTTCTCACTAGGTGAAACATATGACTCGTCATTTACATTAGAAGTATTCCCACCACATGTGTAAGTCTCAAAAGAGGAGGCAAGTGAACAAGATGTTGATGCTCTAGAAATAAAATCATATCTATCTGATGAAGCCATCACTACTCACTACAAATATAGAATGGTTCAAATATCCACTCTCCCAATGACGTTCTTACATCTTGTGGAATGAATATTTCCCTCCAAAACATTGCCTCCAAATTTTCCCTCTCAAAATTTCCCTCCAATTTTTTGCCAAAACTTTTTCCCCCAAATTTCCCTCCTAATATTTCCCAAAAATCCGCCCCTCCCCCCCTCCTCCCCGAATTTTCCCTCGCATCAACTATTGAACAACGTTTGTTGAATATTTTGGAGCAATCGAGCAACATTTGTTGAATATTGTGGAGCAATTGGGCAATGCTCATTAAATACTTTGAAACAAGTTACAAGGGAGAAACATTAAGGGCATTCAACAGGAAGAAACATCAAGGGCATTCAACGCGGGGAGACTACGCATTTCAAAGGGTTTTTTTTTTAATTTTATATGTTATAAGAAAAAAACAAATTAAGTTTTTTTATCTATGCAAAACATCGAAAACCTTAAATTTCATGGGATTTTTTTATATTTTTTTGGAAATAGATCAAGAATTTGCAATTTTTTATTTATTTTGAAAGAAATTTAAGCAAAATTTATCACATTTTAAGTCTAAAAAATGACAAAACCCTCCTAAATTTACTAACCTTCAAACATAAAAAAAAATTAAGAAACTTTTAAAAATTATCATTTTACTGCTTTTAAAATTTATTTTTTTTAAGTGTTTTTTTGTTTTTCGGTCAATGGGACAATGCGGGACATTGCCCCTGACACCTTGGGACCCAGTCCGCAATCCGACTTGGTCAGGGGAGTGTCGGGGGACCAACTGACCAACAAACCAAAACCTACAAACCCCCCAAAAAAAATCGTTTTTTTATTTTATTTTATAAGATAGATTTAATTAAGTTTTATTGTTTTTTTCAAAAAAATAAAATTAATTTTAATTGGTTTTGTTGGGCCAATCGGGGGAGGGAGATGTTGGGCATCGCCCTCCCCTGGTCAACCGACAGACAACACAATGTTTAATTTTAAAAAGTTTAATTTAGATTTTAATTTAAATATTTTTTGTTTTGTTTTAATATAAAGTTTTTAATATAATTGTTTTAAAAATAAATAAAAATAAATAAAAATAAAAGAAAATTTGGTTTTGTTTTAATATAAAGTTTTAAATTTTATTTTATTTTTTTAATTTTTTGCTTTCAATTTATTTTTTTTATAAAATTAAATTTTGATTTTTAAAGTTTAATATTTTTATAAAAAAAAATTGTTTATGTTTTTTATCTAAAAGTATTTTTTTTTCTTTTAATGTTTTTCATATGTGTAATTTTATTGTTTTTGTTTTTTTAATGTGGTTTTTTGTTTTTTAAAAGTGTTTTGGGTTTTGATTTTTTTATATGATTTTTGCTTTAGTATTTTTTTGTGTGTTTTTTAAAATTTTGTGTCTTAGAAAAAGTAAGTTTTTAGATCATTTTAATTTAACTTTAGTTTTTTTCCATGAACAACAAATATTTTGTTTTTTCCTTAAATAATTTGTGTTTTTTTATATAGGACAAATGGCAGGAAATAAACTATCTATGAATATATTTGGAACAAGACCTGCAGTAATGGCATCCAAAAGCCTAGTTAGGACCTCCATGAATGTTAGGCAACAAAATGTTAGCCCATCAAATGAGGTCACAAGACCAATGAAGAATGTTAGAGAGTGGAAAATTGTCAATGGTGAGAGTAGAATGGAGCATTCTTGGTATCTTAAAGACAAACAAGCCGCGAATGGAGAACAAATAATTTTGTATTGTGTTGAATTTGAACATGTCCAAGCAAGCTATCAGTCACTTGGCATGTTACAAGATATATGTTTGATGTTAGGAACAAATATTGTTTATGCACTAGTGAAACAATCAAAGACATATCTCAAGATTAGATATTGTTTGAATATGAGCAATTATAGAAAGGAAGAAAATTTCACAGAATTATGTGCAATGATCGTGACAGACATTGAGATGGGCAATGTAAGTTTGTTTATTCTTATTTTTGTAGCATGTATTATTATAAGTTTCATGATAATTGTTAAATCTTATTTAACAATGGAAATAACATATTTTATTTTTATAGGATTTTGCTAGGACACTTTCAGAGATGTTAGTGGGAATTTAATCTAAAGAGAGAAATATTATGGAAGTCGTTAGTTCCTTTCATATCGATAAGGTGCAAGAAGGAAGGAAAAAGAAGCAAAGAGTAATGGAAGTTGAAGTTGCTAGAGAAAACAGAGAAGAACAACAAAGAATAAATAAAACTCATCATTCTAGAAAGGATAAAAGGGTTACATTTGAAGATATGGAAACTCCAGATGAAGATTTCGTTGAGATTAATGTCAATGAGGTTACCTATGTTCCTCAGAAGAAGACTAAACAAGATAAGCGCAAAAGAGGTATGGCCAATGATGATTTCATTCCTAGTGATTGTGAAGAGATTGTTGAGTTAGATGAAACTCATTTAAATCGTAAAAAGAGGAAAGCAAAGGTTGTTGATGAAGAAGAATTGATAGTTACCTATGAATATCATGATGGAAGTCTTAAATCTATCAGAGAAATAATAACATCCTGTGTTGATCTAGAAGATGGTATTATCAAAACAACGCAATATACCATTCGAGATCGACTAAGGAGGAACAATTTGGTCGATGAGGGCCATACATTTATGTTGAATGTGAAGCAGCTATATAAACCCACAGAAGGCCAAGAAAAATACCAAATTTAGAAAACTACATCAGTTGCATATCCAAAACTTGAAAGCGCTGATTAGGTACAATCCATATGCAGATGTGGTTGACTACTTAGTTTTCTTTTACCCAATGGAAGTTCCTACCAAGGATGCATTTGATAGGTCAAAATGTTTTGAGTATAAATATTATGTGAATGGAGGAAATCATTATGCAAAGGCTAGAAGAGAAATGATGCAAGAGTATCTCAATAACCCTCTCTTTGAGAAAGTTAGATGTGTAATTTATGTTGGTTTAATAGATGGAGAAGCAAAGTTATTGGCATGGGATCATAACACAGATAATGAGTACAGGATGTCCATGACTTTCATTCAGAGAGTGAGATTTATCCATAATGATTTTTTTGTTATATGTAGTGGGGATGGATCAAACTTTGATGCAAAGTTTAGGAAGGAATGGTGTATGGAAATAGGCTTCCCTATTGATGAGGAAAGTGTAAAAGTAAAACATCACAAAGGATGTGATGCATTCAGAGTTGTGGATATCTATTTCCAATTGGGATTTAAAACTGGACAAATATGGGATTTGGTAGATGAGATCTTCAACCTATGGGAAAATATTGGTACAAAAAATTAGTAGGTTAGGAAGTATAAACCCTTGATAGGTAGCACAAGTAAGACAAGTCCTGAAATAAAAAAACTTGCCAGATGATATGACTATAACACCTTGGAGAACGATGCAAGGAGTGAAGGATGAGAAACTTGTCATAGCTATATTATCACATGTAAGGTCAGATGAATTATCAATGGAGGAAATGTGTGATGGATTTAAAAAGTAAGTCTGTTGAGTTATTTCTTATTTATGTTATGATTAAAAAATTAAGTGTTTCTATATAACATAAGAATGTATTTTATTTTATATATTATTATAACATTAACTTCTTCTTATTTTATTTAGTCACAAGGTTTATATGAGAATACAAGAGGAAATGGTTAAGATGTTGAATGCGCAGAGTTGGGAGGATGTTAGACTCAACTATCGAGATGCAAGATCTTCAACAACATTGAGTCAATTTTTTGTTGCATTCAAAAAGGTATGTTGATTTATTACATTCATTTTATTCATTTGTACATTAATTTATTTCGATTTTATTAGTTATAGATATATAATTATATATGTTTGCTTGTTTCATTAAAGATGTCAAAGAAGAATATAGTTGGAGTACATGAAACCTTCAAAAATAATATTCAAAAAGCTAGGATTGAAAGAGAAATAAGGTGACGTCTTCAAAATGTTGAGCTTGATGACACCCTTGATCACTACATTTGGAATGGGATTGACACTATTCAATATAAAGTGATATTAGGGGATTGTGAAAAAATTGCAAATCTTGTTTCTAAAAAGGAATACTCCCTAGTTATCGCAGATATCCCTCATGGTTATAATATCCAAAACATTGAATATGATACTAAGACTTATACTTACCAAGCTTTCAGTAAAGTGGTTATGGGATTTCTGGAAGTCACAACATCACCATTTTGGAGATTTCTGGTTTTTCATTCAAACACACAACAAGGATTAGTACAATCAAGTTTCAAGGGAAAAGAAAAGACAATGATGCAGCTTTATTGGTAAGATATTGAAATCGTATGCTTAACAATTAAGATTAGAAAACTATTTTATTAATTCACAAGTTAATTGAATTTGTACTTATTTATGTTACACGCAAAAACCTAATATTCATAGCTCCAATAGTGAACCATTTACAGATGGTATTGAAAGTATACATCTTGCAAGCTAGACAAAAGATGATACTTATTATTATATTCTTTACAATGTAAAGGATGGAAAGAAGCCTAGTAGTTTATTGGTTCACAATGTTGTGGCTAGAAAGCTAACATATGAGGAAAATGATTTCAAAGGAGAGATCATTAACATTTATCAAAATCCGCAAGCACTAATTAATTGTCTTATAGATACATTTTCAAATGAAGGAGATTGGGTTTTGGATTTATTCTCTGGTTTAGGTAAAATTTACGATAAAACATTTATGAAATCATACTTCATTCTTTATTGTTTTTAATTTATGTTGTTTTACATTATTTACTTTAATTATTTATTTTGTATTTGGTGATTAGGTACAACATTAGCATGTTGTTTACAAAAAGGAAGGAATTGCATAGCCATTGAAAGTGACGCAGTGCAATGCGGTTTTATTCAACAAAGAATTAATGCTATCCGAGCTCTTCTAGATGAAATACAAGAAATTGGCTTGAGGAAAGGAGATTTTAATGACTCAAGGCAAAAAAAATATCACAGGAACCTCAAGTACCATTAAGAGGTCAGCTTGGAAAAGATCACTTTGGAGAACTTGTGGATATCAATAACTCAAAGCAAGAGCAACATGCGCCAAATGAGCCAATGAAAGCACAGAATGATGTCCAAGAAAATGATGATGTGTTTGTTGAGAATGATGAATTTGGGATATATGACATTGTCGATTAGTTTTAAGATGTCCTTGAAGACAATGTTGAATTTTGCAAATTTTTGATGAGTTATAAATGTAATGTTTTGACTTTTCAGATTTTAAAATAAGAATAAATATGCATCTATTGTTGTTTTATGATGAATATGTTTTATTATTTTATTTTTACTTTTCTTTTTATGTGATTTAATATGCTAGAGAAAATGACATTAAATAAATTGTAAAGTTTTTACTGTAAATCTATAAATATATATATATATATATATATCATAAAAAATGTTAATTTTTATTAATTTTTTCCATTTTTTTGTTCAATTGTGTCCATAAAAACGTTTTATTTGACACATTATTTATAATGGAAAGCTTCCAAAATGTATAGGTTTTTTGTTATAAATTGCTTTAAAATGTATATTTTTTTGCTAAATATTTTAAAATAGTGTTATTTAGCTACAATTATTTGCTATGTATTGAAGAAAAAATAAAAAGTGTGTTAAAAATACAATTTTACACTATATTTAAAAACTATGGCACCATGAATTAAATAATGAGACATAATTGTATGAAAAATCTTAATTTCAAAAACATAAATCATATAGAAGATTTTTATAACAATTTTAGTATCATTAAAAATCATAAAAAAGAACATTGGTAAAAATAGAATAAAAAAGATTTAGAAATAATTGGAAATAATTGGAAAACAAGCATTTAGAAAAAAATTGAAAATAACTGGAAAACAAGCATTTATAAAAATAAAAATAAATGATTTAGGAAATTTGCATATAGTTCAAAAAACAAGCATTTTAGAAACAAAATGTGGATCCGTTATAGATAAGAAGATTTAAAATATCAAAAAACTACCTCAAAATGAAAAGGGGTGCTACCGGTAGCACCATTTTTCAAAATGTGGTAAAAAATGGGACCCTTGAAAAAACAAGAACTCGGCAAAGTTCTCGTTAAGTTGGTAATATTGTTATTTAGATTTGCAAACGTAAAAGTGGTCGTTGTGTAAAAGAGGTAAATCCTGCCTTGTAAATTGAGAGACAAGAATAGTAGGAAGTGACCTAATGGAAATACACGCCCATGCTTCTATATAACTCCAATTTTAGTGATCCAAGATTTGGGGTGAAGTAATTGGCAGTGTTCCATGTCTGGTGAAAAATGGAATACATGAATGAGCTTTTCTTGGTTTCGAGAATAATTTATTCTCTACTGAACAGGGCCAACCACGTGAAGATGGAAGCTCATTTGGCACATCCCCCGCCCCCCCTCACATGACTCTCAATTCCCCATACCAAATCTATCTATCGGAAAGTAATTGAAAGTAGCATAGTACGATTCATGCATAGAAAGTACAAAAATAATGTAAATGTAAATGAAAGAAAGAGTGTGTGTGATTAGATATGTGGTTTTGTACATACAAAATATATAACATTCATTCATAAAGAGGTAGCAACAGATAATATATATATATATATATATATATATATATATATATATATATATATATATATATATATATATATATATATATATATATATATATATCATAAACAACCTTTATAAAAGATGGTGCTTACCCCATATCGTTGTATATCTTCCATAAAAAATGTGCATATTTCTTTGTTCTCCTCTGTGGTTGAAGTTATGGTGTCAACATCCATCTTATATAACTTATCAACATCCATTTTCATTTGTCTTCCTACGATCACCATTCATATGTGCATAGTGTTTTTAAAGACATTCATCTGCTGAAAAAGCTCATCTATACCATATTTTCAACAAAGAAAAAAAGTGGCACTCTTTATTCCATAAACATCCTAATATGTCATTCTTTATTCCATAAAAATGTCATTCTTTATTCTCTAAATTTTGTGTACGTCATTATAATGGTGAACCATGAAGCCAAGAAGGACAATTGATCATGAAATACCCAACAACTAAATATTTGTTTTTAAAACCAAGTCAATGTTTGCATTTCCCATATAGAACATAGTATAGGCATGTATAGAACATAGTATAGAACAAAGTACATGCATGTATAGAACAGAGTATAAAACAAAGTACATTTAGCAAAAATTCCTAACAAGGTATGAGCTTGGCTAGTTCTAGGCATTTTTTCTTTAGTATTTAACCATTTTTCTAGAAGTTGTATCAAGCTTTGTATATCTATCATATGATGAAATATTAAGATATAAAGTTTTGATTTTCCATAATAATTTAAAATCATCTATTAACTTGCGGACAATAGTTTGACCTTTTCAAAATATGTTTCCATTATACATGTTTCTCATAATATATACAATCACTTCATTTTTTGTTTTTTAGATTTCATAAATCTGTTGATTGGTTCATCCATGTCTAGATCCACTTTAGTTGTTGGACCCTCTCTTAGTGATGATTCAATATGCATGCCCTTACGCGTTGTACGTCTAGTCGGGTACTCTCTGCGACTTGTAGACCATTGTTGAGGAACCTCAGATACAATAACAAAAAGGGTTAAATTGACATGGTTAGTTATTATTCACAGAAGTAGTTCATTAATGCAAATATCATTATGATGTTCTTTACCAAGTTGACTAGTCGAGACCATTGGTTCGACTGCCATGTGTTCCTTCTCTCTCCAAGCATTCTCATCTACATGCTCTGCCATCGAAACAAGAAAATTTATAAGTACACCATTTGCAAGTAAACATGAATAATTGTATTAATCCATACTTATGATTTTATAGCCATAATACAATCATGGTCGGGTTGCACACCATCATCATCGGGCAGCACTCCACCATGATGGTTGGGATGCACACCACCATCATCAGGTTGCACTCCATTGTCATGTCTGGGCTATGCACCACCATCATCGGACTGCACTCCATCATCGTGTGGTTGGTATCCACTGCTAACCTCAGTATTGTTGTTGCTCTCTTGCTTAAAATAGAAAGACACTCATTTATGGGTGAAATCAATCATGAATAGATTTTACAAGTAATCAAAATTAAAGTCCATTGATTTTACTTACGATGTCGTTCAAAGGGGCATATTGTGTTTTCCCCATGCTTTTTTGGCGTTCAACCACAACTTGAAAGCCGCACTTGAAACCAAGTCGGAGGTCTTATTTAGTGGTCACAATTTTGAATTGAGCCCTCTGCATTGCCCAAGATCTCAAATTTGGCTTATTGAATGAAATTAAATGAAATTTGGATGATTATATGAATGATATGGTTTAATTATTCAGTACTTGCAATTCATGTTTTTAGTTTCACATAACCACCCTGGCCAAGTTTGTGTTGCTCATGTTTTTCTAGTCTTGTCTTGGTTGCTTTTAACGTATCTAGGAGCCTAAAAAAAGTTTCCAATAGGTTATATATCACAATTTTTATATAGAATTGTTGATCTAAAATATTGTTTTACGGTCTTAAGGTCAACCTCATGAGGATATGGATCCCCCTACATTTTTATAGAGGTGGTACTCTTCTTTGGTTGAAATGTTGGAAGATTCTTTGTTTGGTTTTACAATGAATGTATAGGGTGAATGCTAAAGAGGAAACCCTGAAAATCTTCCAAGAAAGCTTATATATACAATTGTACAACACTTACATAAAGTTATATAAATATACATCAAATCATTTAAATATAAGATAAGATAAAGTGTGTCAACGGAGATTTGTGTCTACAAGGTTTTGAAGTCTCCATTCAACAAACATTCTTTCTTTCTTTTAGGATAAACTGAACTTGGAATATGCTATTACTTTTGCAAGATGAAGAAATGGAAGGTCTTCAAATAAATTTAAATGATAACGTCATTACAACTCAACAAATATTTTGATTGGAAATACATTTGAAATCACATGCTTTCAACTCAAGTATGAGAAATCACTAATGTAGTGCCTCAAATAGTTCTTTGCGGGAGAAATTTATAAAAATATCCTAATATGACAAGTTCAATAATGCCATAAACAAGAAAGTTGAAGTTGCCTCAAAAGGTTTCAATGATAGTCTCATGAACTGAAATAAACCATATCTACTTTTTACAAGTAAAGATTTCACTCCTTTGCACCTGAAATGTTACAAGAAGACTGGATATTTCAAAGAAATAACTACTCAGACCCAAATCTTCTTGTTCTCAATGCATTCATGGAAGATTTGATGGAAAGAAATAGTAAAGAAGAAGATGTAGAGAGACAATTTTTAGCAGGCCAATCCACCGAATCTTGGAGATATAGAACTTTGCTTCTTATAGACTCTTCACCATTGTAGAAACTTATGACTACCAACCTCTCTTGGTGCCTTCTCTTGCCCTTTTAAAATATGTTTTCAATGTTTTGAAGTAGTTAGGCTTTGTCTTTCTAGAACTTTCCACGATTCCTTTTGGCGTAAACCACTTTTAATGTTAAGAACCAAATATCAAAATAGCATAAAAACCTCAGAATAAGTACTCCACACCTTGACAAAGAGATAAATTCAGAAAATAAGCCTCTTTGAGGGGGAAGCCTCCTTGTACATCACATGAATTCACAAATACAAGATGATTCCAAATGAAAAGGTCTCCTTAGTATATATAGGAGACTAGGAGGTACAATTACAACTAATTCACCCAAGCCGACATAAATAAAATAACAATTCTAATGTAATATGCCCTAATTAAGGGGTAATGTGCCACGATTTAGGGCTTAACATGCCCCTCCCCTTCAGAAAAGTGTTGTCCTCAATGCTTGAGTAGTTTTGGATGTTTCTATATAAAAGACTCATCTTCCCACGTGGAATCTTCAGCGGGCAATTTCTTTCATTTAATGAGATACTCTGAAATTGATTTATTCCTCAACTAGTGAATTCTTGTGTCAGTGATAGCTTCAGGCTCCAATATGATTTTTCCTTACTCGTCAAGTTCTGGAAATATAGTTTGAATTGGGATCTTGTCACCTATAACCTTCTTTAAGCATGAAACATGGAAAACTGGGTGTACTCGCGAAGATGCAGGAAACTCCAATTTGTATGTCGTAGTACCAATCTTTTGCAACACCTTATAAGGGCCATAGTACTTCAGTGATAATTTATTATCCTTCTTAGCTTGCTTGAGGGACATTTGTTTGTATGGTTGTAGTCTTAAAAATACCCAATCCCCTACTTCAAAACTTCTTTCACTACGATGTTGATCTGCTTGTTGTTTCATGCAATTCTATGCCATGGTCAAGTTGTCCTTTAACAGTTGGAGAACTTGTTGTTGATGCTCGATGTGATCTTCCACTACTTGAACGTTATATTTTTCTTTTAGAGAAGAAGTGATGGACAGTGGGTGATATCCATAAAGCGCCATATATTGTGTCATTTTTTTTGCAGTATGAAAGGAAGTGTTATACCATCATTCTTCCAAGGGTAACCACTTGAACCGTTGTGTTTGTTTATCAAAGACAAAGCAATGAAGGTATCCTTCCAGATATTTGTTCACCATCTCAATTTGTCCATCAAATTGAGGATGATAAGATGAGCTATGAGCCAATTGAGTACCCAAACAAGAAAATAATTATGTCCAAAAATGTCCAGTGAAGATGGGATCTCTATCATTTACAATAATCTTTGGGCTTCCATGTAGCTTTTGAACTATCTCCATGAATGTGGTAGCAACTATATTGGCTTTGAAAGGATGAGAGAGTGCAAAAAAGTGTGCGTACTTGGTAAGTCTATCAACAATCACCATGATGACACTCTTTCCTTCAGACTTCTATAACCATGTGATGAAATCCATGGAAACCTCCTCCCAGCATTGACTTGAAATGGCTAATGGTTGTAAAAGACCTAGGGTCTTAATTGTTTCCACCTTATTTTGTTGGCAAACCAAACATTCTGCCACAAACCTTTGAACATCAATTTTAAGGCCATCCCAAAAAAAATCCCTCTTGACCCTGTGATAGGTTTTCAAAAATCCTGAGTGCCCTCCTACCAGAGAGGTGTTCAATTCCAAAAGCACCTTTTGTTTGAGTTGGGAGTTCTTACAAATATATAAGTGATCTTTGTACCATAATGAATCATTTTTCCATGTAAATGTATCAGATGCACTGGAATCTTGTTGCAACCTTTGAATGAGAGTCCACACTTCTTCTTCATTCTTCCATTCATCCCTTACTTTCGTTATTCAATCAGGTTGGATGATAGAAATAGCATAGAGAAATGCCTCAACATCTTCATCCTTTCTTGAGAGTGCATCTAACAAAACATTTTGCTTCCCTTTTATGTAGATGATTTCAAAGTCATAACCCAAGATCTTGGTCACCCATTTTTGTTTCTCTTCTGAAGATAGTCTTTGTTCCAAGAAGTATCTAAGACTGTCATGATCTACTTTGACCTTGAAGTGCCTACCTATTAGGTAAGGGCACCATTTCTTCAATGCATGTAGTATTTCCATCATTTCCTTCTCATAAATGGGTTTGTGTGAGTCTTTCCCCTCAGGTGGCCGACTTTCAAAAGCAAGGGGCCTTCATTCTTGCATTAGAACAACACTAATTCCATTTCCCGAGGCATTACATTCCACAATAAAGGTTTTTTTGAAGTCTAGTGTGGTCAAGACAAGAGCTTTGCACATTTTCTCTTCAATTTGTTCAAAATCTTGAGTTTCCTCTGGAATCCATGTAAAGGCATCCTTTTTATTTAATGCAATTAAATGTGTTTCTATTCTTCCATAGTTCTTAACAAACTTGTGGTAGTAACCTGTCAAACCCAAAAATACTCTAAGATTCTTTAATGTTTTAGGAATCGGCCAGTCCATCATGGCTTTAATCTTGTTAGGGTCTACCTTGACACCTTCATGAGATACAATATGACCCAAATACTCTACCTCCTTCACCCCAAAGAACCATTTGGACGGTTTGGCATATAGTTGTTGCTCCTTTACTAGTTATAACACCCTCTTAACATGTCAAACATGATCTTCCAAAGACTTGATATAGATTAGTATATCATCAAAAAATACTAACACAAATTTTTGAAAGAAGGGCTTGAAAATGGAATCCATCAACCCTTAGAATGTGGAAGGTGCATTCGTAAGGCCAAAAGGCATGACCAAAAATTCATAATGGCCTTCATGAGTTCTTAATGATGTTTTTGGGATATCTTCTTCCTTATTTCAAATCTAATGATACCCTGAATGGAGATCGAAATTTGTGAAGTAGATTTCTCCATGTAGTTCATCTAACAATTCATCAATGATGGGAATGGGAAACTTATATTTAATGGTGATCTTGTTGAGCTCTTTATAATCTAGACACATACGCCATGAGCCCTCTTTCTTGAGTACCATTACCACCGGTCCATAGTAAGAAATTTGGCTAGGTCTAATAATGCCAACCTCTAACATTTATTCAACTATACGCTCAATTTCACTCTTATGGGAATAAGGGTGTTTGTAAGGTCTAATGTTAGGAGGAACACTCACAGGAATTAATTGAGTAGCATGATCTTGATCGTGAATGGGTGGAAGACCTCTAGGAATATCTTCAAATACTTTGGAATGCTTATCAATGATCCCTTGGATATCTAGAGGAATAGATGGCTTATATGTTTGAACATCTAGTGAGAATAGTTGTACAATTACACCCCGATACCCCTTTTTCAATAATTTTGTCATGCCATTAGAGCTTAACACCTTATAGGGTTTCCTTGTGGTACCCATTTACTCAAATTCCTTTCCTTCCAATGAAAATTTCATGAAAAGTTATTGAAAATTAAAAGCCAGTGTTCCCAATGATTGTAACCATTGGACCTCTAGTACAACATTAGCACCACCCATGGGTATAGAAATCATTGGACTATTCATTACATATCCCCCCATAGTAAGATTGATCTTATGGCATTTTCTTGAGTAATTTATAGTTCCTCCATTTGCAATCATTACTTGAAACTCTGTCATTAGATATATAAATCAATTGAGAGCTTTGGCTGATTTATAGTGAATGAAATTATGAGTACTACCAGAATCAATTAGCACTATTACCTTTTTCTTTTTGATATTTCCTTCGATCTTGAGGGTTTGAGGAGTGTTAATTCTAGTCAATGCATGACATGATATGGTGGGAGTCATCTCTTCAGAAGAAATCTTATCTACATCTTCATCTTGAGATGGTTCTTATTCTTTTTATTGCTCTTCTTCCTCTTCACAATCTATGTAGAATAAGTTCTTCTCACCACACTAATGTCACTTACTGTACTTGTTGTCACAATTAAAGCATGAACCTTTTTCTTTTCTTTACTCCAATTATTGAGGTGTCAACCTTGTAGGTTGAAGTGGTCTAGAAGAAGGAACATTATTCTCTCGATAGATGTTAGCGGTAGTCCTTCTAATAACCATAGCCAGATTTTTACTTTCGACATTTCTCGCCACCCTAAATGCATTCACCAATGATTTGGGTTCCCAAAGGTGAACCTCATGTTGAAGGTTATCCTTTAAATTTCCTATGAAACCATCAATCGTGTGCTCATATGGAATATCTTAACTACCTTTATATTCAATCTTTGGAAGTTTTCAATGTGCTCTGCAACTAAACCCTTTTGCTTTAGATTTATCAATTGGATGAAGAAGGTATTGCTCCTTGTATCATCATAGTGTGTTATCATTTCTTCCATGAAAATTGTCCAAGTGACAAGAGATTTGCGAGAAAAAATTCATTGATACAACACAAACTGATTAGGTTCTAAATATAAGGATGCAATTCGTACATTTTGTGTGTGTGGCACATCATGTAGATCAAAGAACTACTCCATATAGAGTATCCATGTGATTGGATCATTGCCATCAAACTTCCTCATATTGATCTTAGGAAAGTGGTTGGTCTTCAACCCAAAGATGGAGTTTCTCCGGTCTTGATTCATGTTCCTTGTGTCCTCATCATGAATTTCAGAGGATACATTGTTACT
Source organism: Picea engelmannii (assembly GCA_009831015.1). Taxonomy (NCBI): domain Eukaryota; kingdom Viridiplantae; phylum Streptophyta; class Pinopsida; order Pinales; family Pinaceae; genus Picea; species Picea engelmannii. Next base: position 323,232 of record ML779055.1, on the reverse strand, counting down.
TTCAGGTGGCCTCTCTATTAGCAAATTTTTCAACCCTTCCATGATCTCCCCTTATAAGCCATACATCTTAGTATCCATCATCACTTCCAACTTAGCTTCAATTGAATCCATCATATTTTGTTACTGCCTTCTTTTGTAAATCATCTATGTCCTTGCGCATTTCTTCACCTTCATCAAGAGTCCAAGTGGGATTGTCTGAGGGATTATTTGGTGTATAAGTTCCATTTTTTGGTGGCATGTTGGCCAAGTATCACTGCAAGGTAAGAATTCCTAATTGGATTAGACAGAGGTCCTCACAGACAAGAGTGTCAGGTGATATAACTCTCTGATATATGTGTGGGGCCCAACAATACTACTCGGCCCAATATCTCAGGGCACTAACTAAGTAGGCTTGACCATGCCCTTAGCCATACTATCTGACTACCCAGGTACTAGAGAGTGATATCCCCGAGTGTTGTTCTCGGTGTACTATAGCAACAAGATGGCCAAATGGATTACTCAATTGGTCTTAATATTCTAGGGGGTCTCCCGATATATGCCAGGTACATGGGAGCTCAAATTCGTAGTAGTGATATCTAATGTGCAATTGTTCGAAAGGGGCCTTACGATATACTCTAGGTACGTTGAAGAACCATATTGTCCTTGGGTTGTAGTGCTGAAAATGAGATCTCCTATGTTTAGAGACGTTGGAATATGTTTGTACCTAAAAAAACCATAAGATTCTCCCAAATTTATGTGATACTCCTTTTATCCCACTTTGTTCAACTTTTTGAATCACACAAATTGGATCATCTTGTTAAAAGATATGCAAATTTCCAACAACAAAAAAATGTACCTTTTAAAACCTTGATTTGGAGAATGTTATGCTAGCCAACCTTTCTTTGGTTGTAGATCTACAATTTCGGCCCTTTTGAGTCTAAAATTTATGCCTAAGGTAGCCCGATGTGTCTTCTTTCCAACCACATAGGTTAGACCAAGATTGGATTCTCCAAGATAATTTTATGATAACTTTCCCAAGATGTGTTGATTTTTTCCCTTTCAGGAGAGCGAACTTGTACAGTCTATCACGTGTCACTGTCTTCACTTAAGAACTTGAAATTTGCACCAGTAAAAATTTTGTCTGTACCCTAACCAATGGAATAGGTCTCACTCAATTTGGATGTCTATAGCTTCAAATATAATAGTTTTCCCAAGAACACATGTTTTATATTGAAATACGGACCAGCCAAAATCCCTAACTTCCTTAGAGAATAACTTTCAGAGTATAGGGAATAAAGGGATGAAATTTGTACACAAGTTACTTCAATATTCTTCCTTCGTACAATAAAAATTTCAAAACCTGAAAACAATCCAAAATAAATTGGGAGTGAAAATTCCAAGAAGACCTGTTTCAGACTAATTTCGGGACTAGTCAAAAACCCTAACTTGAACAGAATGTATCTCCAAAAATATAACGAAACAAGATCTAAAATTTGGACCCCAATTAGCTCCATATGTCTCCTCTACATCATATACATTACAGATTGTAAAACCTTCCAGAAAAAAAAGTTGTAGCAAAAATTCCAAGAAGACTTGTTTTGAAGAAGCCAATCCCGAGGATTGTCTAGCTCTGATACCAAATGTTAAGAACCAAATATCAAAATACCATAAAAGCCACAAAATAAGTACTCCACACCTTGACAAAGAGAGAAATTCAGAAAATAAGCCTCTTTGAGGGGGAAATCTTCTTATACATCACATGAATTCACAAATACAATATGATTCCAAATGAAAAAGTCTCCTTGGTATATATATAGGAGACTAGGAGGTACAATTACAACTAATGGACCCAAGCCAACATAAATAAAATAACGATACTAATGTAATATGCCTCAATTAAGGGGTAATGTGCCATGATTTAGGGCTTAACATTTAATTAATTCTTGATTGAAGTCTCATTAATGAATTATGTCAACGAAATTCATGCCTCCAAGTAGGGCCCACTTATTCCTTTAATAAATTTTATTTAATAAATTTTCTTTTCAAAATTTTCAAGTTGAGTGTCTTTAACAAAAGTGGACTGCGTTTTAATTTTCTGAGAAACAAGTTTTCCCTTTTATCCATGGAAAACATTCTAGATGTAATCTTCATCATCTCATCTTTCCAACGAGTCTTCATGAGTGTGATATGGAGTTCTGGATCTCAAGTTATAGCCTCGGGAAGTCGAGGTTCCAAACAAATTTACCAACAAACCATGAAAATAGAGCTGACTTTTATTTCAATTTCTAGGAGAATTATGGACAAATTCATCCCTTGAGACCTATCCCATTGTCTTCCTCGTTGAATTTATACCTTTCCAACGAGTTATAGTTTTCCCAAAATGGACACCTAAATCTTGAGTTATCAACTTTTGAAGATCGTTGCTCAATAGTCGTCCACCAAATCCGTGAGTTAATCCCATCCCTTCATCAAAATTCGCTCTTTTAAAACAAATTCCAATCCCATGTGCATTGTGGTTATGAGTATTTAAGTGTTTATAATGAGAATTTTACCATAGTCTTTGTGTGGAACAAAGGAGACTATAGAGACTTTCATGTTGCTCTCATGCCTTGGGAAAATTTCATGAATTAATAATATTTTGATGACCCAGTCATAACCACGTCGGTTCCCATGTCATTGCCATGTGTCACCCATGGGTAGGTTCACGTCACTATTCCATGTCATTAAGGGATTGATCCATGTCGCTGCCACATGTCATTATGGGATTGATCCATGTCATTTGAGGATATGTCCATGTTACTGCCATATGTCATTTGAGGATATGTCCATGTCACCACCACATGTCCCAATATGGTAGGTCCACGAAAAAGGGGAATAAACTTAGCATAGAAAATAATATTAAAAAATTAAAAGTATGGTTTGTGAATTTACGAGAATGCAGAGGTAAAGGAGGTAGGTGAGGGGATAGAAAATGGTAAAAATGACTAAGTATGAGGTGAAAAATGGGAATGGAGAGTGCATATTGGTCAATGCGAGATAGCAGACCTGCAGACCTAGAGACCCAAGAAAAAGTTGACGGATGCATACCTAGAGACCCAAGAAAAAGTTGACGGATGCATACCTAGAGACCCAAGAAAAAGTTGACGGATGATATGTAGCTCTGCATCTGCATTTCAATAAAACGACTAAGTATGAAAAAGGTGAAAAGTGCATTGTGGAGGAAGCGGAGGTAAGAGGTGCAAAATGTAGAATGTGGCATGTGGACCTACAGACATACATGCCCAAGACTTGTTCTACCTCTACCCTGCATTTCTTGAATTTGGCTAAGTGTACGAAGAGTAAAACATGGTAAGTGTTGGGAAAGTATATAATGGAATTACGTGAAATATGGTACGTGAAAATAAGAAAATGGAAATGAAATATGAAATTTGGGAAAAGAAAAAGGGAAAATGTAAATGAATTACGAGAATGAACGTAGAAATTGTGAAAATATAGAAAATGAAAAATGGAAATAGGAAAAGTAAAATGGTAAATGGTAAATGGAAAATGGAAAATGGAAATGGAAATGTAAAATGGTAAATAGAAAATGGAAATGAATTATGAAAATAATAATAAAAATAAATAAGTGGATATCGAAAATATAAATGAATTATGAAAATGAATGTGGAAATGAATTATGAAAATGACTAAGTGGTGGGTATTATGAAAATTGCCAAAGTGAAAAATGAAAATGAAAAAGAGGCTAAGTATGGAAATGGTTAAGTATGGAGGATAGTGAGAAGGGAGAGTAGATTGGAAAGAAGAAAAAATGGCTAAGTATAAAGTATGGAGATTAGAGAATGAAGAAAATGGGAAAATGGCTAAGTGTGGAATATGGAGTATGGAGAGTAGAGTGGAAGACAGAAAAATGGTTAAGTATAGGAGCATGGGGATAAAAATGAGAGGAGAGGGGAGGTAATGTGGATCAAAAGTATGGGAGGATGTGGATTTAAGAAGGATGCAAAGGTAGCCACGCAAGAGTAAATTACACTAAGTATGGGAAGTGGGAGAGTGGGGAAAGGGACTAGAAAAATGTTAAGCATGGGATGAAGAACCAAGAAAATGTGTGGTCCCAATAAAGTATGTGGTTCCAAGAAAAATTAGTTGTGTTACATATAGAAAAACTGCTCAATGGGAGGTTGGAAAAAAAACGTGAATATTTTGAGCATACGAACTCAAATTTTTAATCTGTAAAATGTGTGACGATTCTGAGACTGAGTGTTGCACCATGGGCTTATGAATGTTCAAAATTTATTTCTTATGATATCAAATTTTTTTATTTTTCCAAGAGCGGGAAATCAAGGTGATCATTTTTTTTTATCAACAAGAACTAACGAAAATTCAACATATTAAATTCAAAATATGATATACTTTCCTGGTCCAGGTGGCATCTTTCCTTATTTTATCCTTGTTTTCTCCTTTGCATCCTCCAATATATTCTTCCACTCAATCTCAGGAATCATAAGAGGATGCTCATACCTAGGGTTTGTTTGCAAATGAACCCTATATCGGTCCCTCATATATTTCAAATATATACAGGTCAATGAGATAACTCCAATTTTGTTGAAGGAATCGCCAAACAGGTTGACCAAGTGGTCAATAAGACACTTTTTCAAAATAGGATTTTGATCATTCCACCATGTGCATATGGTGAGCCCAAAAATATCCAAGGCCTCGTCGCTCATATGCTTAAAAAAGGTATTTCTTGCATAACAATATGATCATTAATTTAAAATAATCGTAGAGATGTATGTTTCAATTAAATAATACGAAATAATTAAGGTATTCATAAATACCAAAGATTTTTTGTATGTTAATCAGAAAAATTTTCAAGTCCACCAAAAACGTAACTGGCAGTGTTCCCTTGTTGGTACCATGTAGTGATCCAAGAAAGAAATTTGTAGAATCACCAATTTCCTTATCTCCACCATCAAGTGCTTAATCTGGAATTCATTGCGTCGAGGGTGTGTCATGGGCTCCATAAGCTTTAGTTGTCTCAGTCATGGGTCTATCAGCCACAGGAAGAGAGTCGAAAATCCTTGCGAGTATGTGTCTCGTAGTAAGACGTTCTGGTGTTTGAGCATCACTGCTACCAACACCATCCTTAGGAGCAAGCTACTGAAGTTTTCTGAATAAATCCTATTAAAATAAAACATATTTTATTCAGATCATATAAAAGTAGCAAAACAAATTTCATAAATGAACATATGTGATAAATAACCTTTTTAAAATATGGTGCTTATCGTAGATCATTTTGTTTCCTCCATCAAAACTCTGCATCTTTCTATGTTCTTTTAGGTTGGTTCATGCATACACAATTCACTAAGTTCATTGGTTTTTTTTTCTCGCGGTCCTTTTAATTGTCTTAGTCGGGTCTATTTCAAACATATTGTCATTGTTGCCCACATTGTCAAGTACATCAAGTGTCCATAACTACATATATCAACAAAAATACATTTTAATTCAATTATAAAAACAGTAATAAAATTCACTTTAAAATTGTTAGTCGTTTACCTACTCCGAGACTAGTGCCTTCCCATGATCACCCTGCCACAATATAAGAAGCATGCCATATTAAAATGTTACCTTATAATATGAGAAACAGGAGATATTAAATGAATGTTAAAGACAAAAAATAAGAATCATTAAATAAAGGTTGGTTGAAGTTATGGTGTCAACATCCATCTTATACAATGGATCAACATCCCTTTTCATTCATCTTCCTACGAACACCATTAATGTGTGCATAATTTGTCTAAAGACAATTTTGTTGTAAATGCAAAAAAAAAAATGTGTAAAGGGAAAAATGCTTAAAAATGCATGAAACAGGAGCATGATGAAAAATGCATGCCCATGTCTTAACATACCTGCAATTTGAGTGATTCAAGTTTATGATGGTGTCTTGGATTATTTTACACTTGTCTACATATTTAGTGTTGCGTCTGCGAACATAATATCGGTTGTTGTGTAAAAGAGGCAAAAACTACCTTGTAAATTGAGATACCAAATCAGTAGCAAGTGCCCTAATGTAAATGCACGCCCATGCTTTTATATAGCTCCAAATTTAGTGATCTAATGGGGTGAAGTTAATAACATTTTGAATCTATCTATATCATCTTAAGTGCATTTTCAAATAAAAAATGACTCCTACCTGGAATCCAAATTCAAGACCTTTTGTAAAATGAAGGGTAAAACTAAATTACAATAAAATGCACGCATATGAATCATATGACCTCCAAATTGAGTGATAAAATTTGTGGAGTTTGTATTTTATCATTTTAAATGTATTCATACTTTAGTTGTTCATTTTGAAACCAAAAACCCTCTATTATGCATAAAGTTTAAAAATTGTTTTGTAAATGCAAAAAAAATGCATACAGGGAAAAATGCTTTAAAATGCATGAAACCAAGGCATGATGAAAATGCACGCCCAAGTCTTAACACAACTGCAATTCTCATATATATCAGACATCTGGAATTTAAAGGGGATGGATGGATGGATTCACAAGAACAATACAGTAAAACATATAAGGTATTCCTATCACAGCTTCATAAAACACTTGGGACAACTTCATGCTTAATACATTTAACTATATCATAATATTTTTGCATTCATTCAGTCGTATCCAACATACAAGGAAAATAAATTGGTCATTTATTATGAAGTCAATTCCAATCATATGAAAAACACCATACATTCACAATGATTATGATGCCAATTCCTGCATAAGGATTATATTAATGAATAAATCATATCTACGATGTATAAAGAATAGGTATGACTTTACATGGAGAACACAATGGAGTACAATACAAAAATACTGACTGATAAAAACATGGTGAATGAATCTCTACAGATCCTCTGTCCTCTTCTCATACTATGTCTCTTCCTATGTGAGCTTTGTTGATCTGACAAACTTGAGAACAAGTTACATTATGATTCCCAAAATTGTTGACCCATCAATAATGCACCTGGTTTCTCCTTTGTAGATACAATTATACACAAAAAAGCTTCTTGAAATGTATTACTACTGTAATGATCCCAAGCCAAATTCTTTCTTGGAATCACTAACTACTACTAATTTATTGAGTTTTTAAGTGCATACAAGATTCATCAACACATGAAGATCACAATATATTCAAGATGTAGAAGCACAAGCAAAGATCTGACCTTTTTATTATGAGCAATGTAAGATCAATACAATAGATGGTCGATCGGGCATAAACCTCAGATGTCCGTACAAGCAATAGATATGAGCTGCTACAAAATGCTCCCGACAATACAAAATGAGCCTCCAATGGCTAGATATACAATGAAGACTAAATCAAGCAGATCTGAGCCGCACTAATGCTCAACCTCCAAGCTGGAAAGTGCCACGTCCTGCCAGAATGCTGAAGCCCTGAATAATTCTGCCCTGCTACCAAAAGTGTCCAATCATCCCAAGAAATATGCCAAATGATAGATCGGGCAACTGCAAGGAAAACCCAGATGTCCAAATTCCCAAATCCACTCTCAAACTCCGTAGATC